>APFE030616076.1:118280-130581 GCA_000404065.3 Pinus taeda | reverse complement strand
CGCCAATTTGTCATGTGGAAAGAGTTATTTTTGCTGACAAAACTAACCTCCCTAGGAGTCTAAGACTCTCTAGTGACAGACAAGACAATTAAGAGCAATCCTTCTCTAAACATGCATTATCCTATGAGAAACCAAGTGTTTTTCGATCCTACCTGAAGTCCAACGCTGTTGTATTAGTCTAACCTCGTCGATCCAGATGAGCTCCTCCTTCACTTCGAAACCTGCATACACTAACAATCAAACGATTACATAACACCTGAATATTCATAAAACAAAACATATTCAACATATAGACGAAGGAGTATATGAAACAATTCATTAACAATAAATCATTGAGAAGAATGGACTTATTTGTATTAAGGAAACAAAGAAACCATTACAACCTGAGCCTTGGTGTTGTGCAAGTTCTTCCCAGGGTCCAGCAAGAGTTTTCCTCTACTTTGACAAGCTCACCCACTTCCAAATGAAACAAGAAAGGATGGTAATCTCTCCTCACAAGCTTCTACAAGGAAGTCCTATTTCCAGCAGCATCTACCCTTTGGAATGTTCAGCTTTCAACCTCCCCTCCTCTGGCCCAATGCCTGTATTTATAGTGCTCTAGAGGAAGTTATTCAGGTCCAACATCAATGGGATACTCCCTCTTTGGATGGGGTAGCTCCTCTCTTGATGGGATAAGTTCCTCTATCATAGGGATGCATGAACCATCTGGAGGCACTCAATACACGTCAAACATTCTTCTAGAAAGCTCTAGAAGTGACCACAAGTAACTTTTTTAAGATGAAACTCGCGCCTTTTGACCTTTACAGGATTACGCACCCATCCCTTGGCTTACAGAGCGTACAAGTACGTAGGTACAATGAGCTTGGGATGCGTACACGCAGGCAAGGTAGAGAGAACCTGCGTACCCAGAGATAAACATGATTTTTAATGACTTTCTCTCTTTTTTGAAGTTTGACATGGAGAGCAGAGGTATAAGGCTTGACAAGGAGGATAATATGACTATTGATGGAGCCATATTAACTGCAGATAGTCATGGTGACAAATTTTAGTGTAACAGTCTCTCTGTGGGACGGATATATGTAGCACCTACTGGTCGAACATGTCCCATATTTGCACGAAAGAACCAATTAGTTTAGTCTCGCTAACACAAGAAACACAAAAAAATCATAAAAATTTCAAAAACTTAATGGTCGAAGTATCTTACCTGAAGCATCCCATTGCTCACCCTTAGGCAGCTCAAGCTCGACATCATCATGGAAATCCATCCCTACGTAAGGATAATCATCAATGATGATGAATTGTCTGCGCAGTCACCTAAAGAAGGTTGGTGAAAATTTGATCAGTGATGGGCCTCCATGTCGGCTCAAATGATCTATCCACCTCCTCATCTGTGGGGTCCTCGGATTGATGGGCTCGAGTACAATTTGTTGAGGTTGCAGTAATGGTACCCACTCTAGAACAAAAGAGACTAAGATTGCGCCATAGCCGAAGTTCTTCAAATTCCTCTCCTTTTCTTTAGTAAGTTTTTCCTTCAAATTTTCTGAGACACCCTCACTCCAATTGAATATTGTCAACTCTAGACACTCTATCCCATACTACATGTATGATTTTCTTGCTACATGTAGTGTTGAGTTTCCTGCCAATTTTGCAATAGTTCTCAAAGGTAATTGGGTCACTTCCATTATGTTGATCTTTCCATACCTAGTAGGAAGGGATCGAGGTCTGCAATAGATAGCAATATAGTCTTTCACCGTCTCATTGCCACTTCTTCCACCTAGAAGACATATGGGGGCACCTCGCTTTGACAATCCTGTCAAAAAGTAAATATCCTCTACCTCTATCTTGAGTACATTCTCCCCAAACCTAAATGCCTATGCTTGAATATCCCATGAGTGGACAAGGCATTTCAACAACTCCATCTATTGCCTCATAACAGGAAGCCAAAAGAATTTCAATAACCCATATTTTTTGAGCGCCTGGATGGTAGTAGGGCCATTTTCCGCATTGAAATATTGTTCCTCATGTTCTCTTTCTCTCCAAATGAATTCCACTTTATGCTAATGGTCACCTGAAACATCAATAAGGAATCCATTAGGCTCTTTCCCATGCAAAAAACTTGACAAAATTTGAGGCAAAAATGAAAGAAAACTTAGAAAAATGCACCCAATTCACCCCAATAGTGTTTACCAGAGTGTTGCACCTTTGCCTGCAATGTTCCTCTCAATGCAGTTTTCAACGCAGGGGGTGAGTTGGTCCTAGAGCAATTTTTATGAACCTCAGGGGCCTAAAAACCTTAAAAAATTTGCATGAAAAGACAAAAATGGACCGTAGAAAGATAGAGAAAGGTTTCAATTCCTACCTGGAAGTGATGACACTCAAAATGGTTCCCTGGATTGGCTGCAATCAACTGCAGAAGATCGAGGGAAAAAGGGCTCCAAATACTCATTGTTGAAGATAAAATGTGAAATGGTAAAAATGACATGTCATTTTGAATATTAAGGTCATTTTCCTATTATTTTATTCATTTATAGTATTTTGTTTAGATATGCTTCATTTTTACTATAAAAGAGGTATGTTTAATCCTTCCTTTGGTGTTTTGAGTAGGTTGACAGTTGTTAGCAAGTTTTCATTGTGTTTGAATAGGTTATTTTAACCACATATTACAATTTTATTTATTTTTCATGCTCTTTAAACCTACAAAAAAGAAACCCCCTTGGAGTCCTCTTTGAGCTCTTTTCAGACTCCTAAAATATGAAAATATTGCTGAGCACTTGTTTTTTTGAACTCGTAAAAGTAAATGAAAAGACATATACTCAATATAAGTTTAATCCTTTTCAAGACTGAGATATACTAGCTATGAAAAAGGAATACCTTAGTTGAATATGGCTAAGAGGTTATCTTGGGTATTGTTTTCTACCTTTTGGGACCTAAGGGACTATCTACGAAAAAGGACATTTTGAGTTTTCTTTTTCACCACTTTTTTAGACTCTCTAAACATGAAAAATACGTCGAGTTTTACCTTCATTGGACTCGTAAAAACATCAAACAATGATGGACTCATCAATAATGACAAGGCTAAACCACTCCTTCTTAGGGTTCATTAAATATACTCGGAGCGATTCATCTTAAGGACGAACTTATAGATCAAGCATATGTTATCCTCCTCAAGCTCGTTAAAAAATAAAGAGGTACTAACCAACATGGTTGGGGAAATTGGGAAAACAAGGGATTCCATTTTTCTAATGGCAACGAGTCGCTCTTGAACATGACACTCTTCCACTTCATCTCAATGGTTGTTGGGTTGGGTAATATGCTTGTATCTTGGTTATCATACCATTTTTAGAGCCTCCATTTCATTTTTGGGTCAATGCTGCCAACTCCGTTCTGTGTCGCTGGTGTGTTCAAGAGATTTCATTAAGTTGATATCTCCTACAATACTCTTAAGCCTTCATTTCATGTTTGAATTTCCTAATCTAGTTCCATGTCAACATCATTCTGATCATTCTATCTCAATCATGATACTTGTTTCGTGTCATTGATGGTGGATACATCGAGGCCCTCCTACGATGGGTCGCTTCCTGTCAAGATCAACACATCATGTAGGAAGTTGAATTAGAAACACACCTTTGGTACCTGGGTGTTTGCTTACATGAATGGAAAGTTTCCTCACTCTCGAAAATAGGTTTACATCAATGGCCTTCAGCCAAAAGTTTTTGTGTGGTGTTCAACATCAACTCATTTATTCACACCATATAGATTGTACCATAGTACCTTGTCAACCATTGACATCATCGAAGGTTTTTGTCGTTTATTTTAATGGCTTACATCATTGTTCGGTAATCAGATGGTGTTTACTATGTTCGACTCTAGCTCATTAATTCACATGGTTAGACTCATAAATTGGTTGGTCTTGTGAACGAGATAGAAGACTCCAGATCTAGTTTCATCCATCCATCCTGCTATTTCAGGAGTTATACAAAGATCATAATGTGTGATAGCTATGATCGTATAGATGGTCATCCAGTCATGGGTCCACCAGTTACATTTGTGGATGCATATTTTGATCATTATACATGTTATGTTAGCTTATGAGATGAGTATGGGTATGCCTCTCTCAATAAACAAATATTTCATGTTGTAAATGTATTGTAATAGATGAAGCTCGTTGGTTGTCCTTGATCCTAACTTGTCACAAGGTAAAGCACTTTAGTCATCAGTCATCATCTATAACTTTGCGCTTTAGGGGGGATTCTGTTATAGGCCATTTTCTCACATCTAATCAGTGAGCATTAACCTGATGGGATCAATCAACATCCTATTCCCCCTTGTCATCATCTTGCACAAATCCATAAGCATGTTCTGGTCATGCCCCATAATTTCAACCCTAAACTACTTCATCTAGCTTCCCCTTAGAGGAGTTTCCCGAAGTTGTTTCAACTACTTACCTTGGATAAAAAATTCATATCCTATCCTTCCATACTTTGTAGTTTTCACCACTTATCATTTGATCCCATCCCTCCATCAAAGGTGGATCTCTTACCCAAGATTGGTAATTGGATAAGAACTCCCAATGTACCCTATTGCTATATATATTCACAAACTTCTATGTGGTTGGGGGTTTTATTTTTGAGAGTAATTATGCCCTTATGTTGTTTAATTGAATGGTCATCATCTCATGCATTTAGGGATATTGGAGGTCTATATTGTCACAAGAAAAGGAAAAGTCAACAACTTGGAGATCTTCTATAATATCAACTGCTAATTATGGTTGTAATCTCCTTCCATTTATATTAATTCAAATAATTCATTGTTTTCCTATATGTGATGTTGTTATTTCAAATATTTCAATACCATGTTGATCCATTGAATGAAGTATTTAGATGATATTGCATAGATCTCGTAGTTTCTTGGCTTGTGTTGTCTGACTGTGCAGGTTCTAAGTTTTGCATTCAGAGCTAGAGTTGGAGCTTCCAAGCTAAAGAAGGAGCGAAGTGTGTGAAGGATTCCAAGTAGGCCTCACTCTATCATATATTTACTTTAAGGAAAAGCATTGTGTTCCTTGCCTCTCTGTTGTTCTAGGTTAGCCACTGACCTAGGGGAGATACTTTTATCCGCAATCATAAATCTCGTATAACATGGACCTTAGGAAAATCCATTCCCATCTTTCTAAAGTGAGCTTGATGTTACATTGAGTTCCTAATATACATGAAATTAGAGGATGTGAGAAAAAAGGGGGGGTATATCCTTGAATTGTAAAGTGAGAGGTTCTAATATGATATTATAAATGATTTTCTTATCTTGCATCCATTTTATGAACAATGATGAATCTCCAAACACATGAAGTTTGGAGATGTTTCGAAGAGGCTACTTTAAGAAGAGTAAGGTGAGCTAGTAATTTAGCTCTGTTATTGGAGACTGAGCCCATATTAGCTCAAATATTAAAGTAATGAGAGTTTCTAATAAAAAGTATTGTCCACCATCAACCATATTAGTCTTGGAAACCCATCCATTAGGTTTATACAAATAAGAAAGAAAAATTGTATTGATGGAAACCTAGAAAGTTTGTAGTAGTTGATCTTCAAGATAATGGAGTTTTGCACAAGACAAATTCCCCACACTATAAGGAAAGGGACAAAAAGATAGCATTTGAGAGCCCTATTACTAAACCAACTATAGATTCCATCCTTGACTTTGTCACAACACCATGTTGAATCAAGGCCAACCATACTTGATAATATCCTTTTAAACTTCAAGTGTGTAAACATAGATAGTGAAAGGATGAGAGGCTATTTCCTAACCTACTTTACATAGAAGATAAATGGTAGGCATGCATCTTCCTTTGATTGTAAGTAATCCGATGTGGGGATATTTTTCATTAAATACAAGTTGTTTCAAACTAGCTTTCCATAACTAAAAGTGACAAGTGAAAAACAAATTTTGAACTATACTATTTACTTTTATAAGGATAATTATAGTCTTGCCATAATCTAATTATCATGAAATTTCAATCCAAAAACCATATCATACCCTAGCAATAACATGAATTATGCCATCTACTTGTATGCCACATTGTGGCATTCATCCCATTACAAAGATATTAAAATTACTTGATGTACTTCTCAAGTCCACTAAGAGTATAATTATTTTGAATTTTTTCTCATCATGAAGAAAATATATGAGGCAAAAAAGAGTTTCAAAACTCTTCTTTAATGCCTCTTTCACACATCATCTGCTGGAGGGTATTTGCTTTAGAAGTTGCAAGTATGAAACTTCCCCTTTCTGAAATAACATATGTTGTAACTGGTTGCTTCCAGAGCACTCTTTCATTAGGATTTGAATTACTAGGTGAAATAGAACCAAGTTCTAATATCCACTGATGGAAGAACATTGTATCTCTTTAGTGCCTCCAATCATTTTCACTCTCCTATGTTTGGTGTGATTGTCAACACGAAAAAAAATCTAGATATGGATGCATCTATTTGATCCAATTGAGCAAGGGCCCATGTATGATAAAACCCTTGAGTGGGTATTTATTCAATGCATATGCACCGAGAGAGTTGAATAAATGAAAAAAGGAAAAATATTCCCTACTTTATCATGGATTGACAACATAAGCTCCTACTCAAAAGACTAAGATTGTGCACCTTGTAAAAGTAACAAAATTCAAGACACTAACCCATCAAGGATATTAAATAATTCCTCAAATCCTTAGAGAATCCTATGTATTGGATCTTTCTGTTCCTGCCAAAAATAACAACTACATTCACATGAGTGTTTGGACCCTTAATTGGTTGTATTTTTCCATTTTTTTTAATGAGTCTCCAAAATGGAAACTGGCTAAGAGTTTTTTTAGTAGAAGAAGCTACAACAACACTATGATTTATCGATATTCCAGAAAAGGAGTGATTGGGGACTTTATTATTTTGAGACAGATAAAAGTATTCTCTTAGGACAATGTATGATGCAAGGGAAAATTTAGAACAAGCTAAAAAAACATTATTTGGAAAATGAGGTTATCAGTTAGTGAAAGTCCCTGGTATGAGATGCTGTCTTTCTAACATACC
Source organism: Pinus taeda (assembly GCA_000404065.3). Classification (NCBI taxonomy): domain Eukaryota; kingdom Viridiplantae; phylum Streptophyta; class Pinopsida; order Pinales; family Pinaceae; genus Pinus; species Pinus taeda. Next base: position 123,517 of record APFE030616076.1, on the reverse strand, counting down.
TTCTATCTCTAACCAATTTTAGTTGCATCAGTGAGTAGTAGTCCTATTAAGGTGGAAAGAAAGGGCCAATGAAGGATATCCCAATGTGATTTTTTAAATCTTTCATTTCATATATCATAAAAGGACAACCATAAGCAAGAAAGCCATCAAACCACACATGAAACTTTAAGACTTGTCCCACTATGATCTTTATAAACTTGCAATATGAAAAATGCATCATAGAGACCATCAAAAATAGGGAGGGTCCAAAAATAACATAGGCACTCTAAGCCATAATAACGTTAAAGCTAGAGAGGAAGAAATCCCATAAACTTGGAGAGTTGCACCCAAATATAGCTTCATATTTAAAAAAGCTTCCTGTTTTTGTGCCTATAGTACTGACAATTGATCCTAACTAATACAATCCACAATGAACAAATTAAACATAATCCTTGAACATAATCAAATATTCTCAACATAAAAATGACAATAATTGTTACTCTTGGATACCTAATCAATCTACTTGAACAATAATAGAATCCATGCCTATAAAAACCGACACTATATGTTTGACAACTTGAAACGAAAAACAATGGCTTTTTCTCTTGAATGCCTACTTATAATTCATAAAACTAGATCTATCTATGTTACTATGACAACTTAACTACATATGCAAGTATTTTCAACAAATAACAACAACTTACCAGGAGTGATTCCATGGAATAAATTGTATATGTAGATAAGGGGATAGGAAATAGATACCCAAGGTGACTACTTACAAATGGGATGCATCACAAAATTCATCCATACCCTGCCCCACCAAGTTATCACCTCCTCCTTATATCCTATCTCAGCCACTATAAGATCTAAGCATTATGCAAACAATCCACCCTTGAACATAGGTGATAAAACATCCTCTACTTCTGCATCAAAATATATACTTTTATGAGGACATGGACAAGCAGTTATTTTCAACCTGGTGCAATATAACCCAAATTGAGAAACCAAACACATATCCCCATATTTTTCTCTTTGGTTTCTAATCTTGGGAGTGATTCAACTTTCCACATTTGGGCTACTCCTAGGATTCACCCAACTAAGGCCTTTCAACCACAAACATGCAATGAAGGACCTTATTATGAATCGCACAGATAACTTCACAATAATTGATGTGAATGGAGATGTTTATGCACCCTCCTATACATAAACCTCTAGCTAATGTAATGTAGTGGATTTCTTTTCTAGGGATACCCTCTGGGTCACCCTTTCTTAATCTCTTTTCTATTACTTACTCTTGTGTCTATTTTATCTTTTATCTCTCTAGAGTAGCCTTGGAAACAATGCCAACAAAAAACATTAAATTAGCTTTAGCATTGGCCACCTTTTTATTAAACATTAACAATAATGATTCATAACATTTGTATTATTGGAGTGCTATTACTTGAAAAGTATATAATAAGAGAAACATTTCGAATGAACTAGAATTAGATGGTATAGCTTGATTAGAGTATAAAATTTAGTTGATGATTTGTTAACTAAAAATGATCCTAACTTTAAAGTTACAAGCTTGCAACTTTAGTTCGAAGTGAAAATGAGAATCGACACATGGCAATTATTTTGTAGAAAAGATAGGAGAAAGAGTTGGCAAGCAATGCATGCGGCTAAGAGGCCTTGCACAACAGAGAACAACCCCTAGCTCAACAGACCATGAGGTCACACAATGAATGGGAAGAAATTACCTAGCACAATGGGTGCGTAAATTTCATGTAAAGATAGGCTCATAGCATTTCCTAGAGTGTACTAAGATGGAAACATAATAGATGAGTTAAAGAAACTTAGTTGTTTTAAAACATTGTATTTGTTTCCTTTGCGTTTGTAAAGAATATCCCAACGAGCTAAATGAAATAAAACCTTGCCCTATTTACCTCTTCACAAGATGTGAAAGTATAATAAGTGAATCAAGTCAAGAACAAATTTAGGACAATGAGAAAAATGTAGTCAAGAAATAGAAATTGCCTCTAAAAATACTTTGACAAGTGTTAGTTGACCACCATCAGATATCCACTAAAGACACCAAAAGTAAATTTGATTTTCAATCTTTCCAGTTAGCCAGCTCTAGTTTTGAATGACACATTGCAAGTGCTTTATGATAAAACCAAGGTATTTCTACACCATGCTTATATTTATTCTCTGGTTAACAACATATGAATTCTATAAATCACCTCTTCTTGCAAACCATTGAAATTGATGGGATTTTTTTTAGTTTTATTTACATCCCTAAAGTTCTAAAATAGAGGCAAAGATGATCATTATAGGTATTTTATTCTTGCTTAAAACCATGTTAAAATAGTAAAAATTACCCACAAAAATATGGTGGGAGACAAAATTAAATTCCTATAATATTCCCTTCCCTTCTAACAACAATAATGGACTAACTTGGACCTTCTACTACTAAAAGAAAAAGGTAGGGTGAAAAAGGGTAGCCTTGAGGAAGGTTTATAGAGGGTTTGAGGAATGGAGATGCAAACCTATTCCTCAAAATAGAAAAACTGAATGAAATAGAATGAGATGGTGTAGCTTGATTAGAGTATAAAATTTAGTTGATGATTTGTTAACTAGAAATGATCCCAACTTTAAAGTATACAAGCTTTCAACTTTAGTTGGGAGTGAAAACGGGCATTGAACCATGGCGAGGATTCTGTAGAAAATATAGAAGTAATATTTGGTAAGCAACATATGCATCCAAGAGGCTTTGAACAATAAAGAACATCCCCTAGCTAAATAGGCCATGAGGTCACCCAACCAATGGGAAGACATCACCTAGCAAAAATGATGCAGGAATTTCATGTAAAGATAGGTTCATAACATTTCCTAGAGTGCACTAAGATGGAAACATAATAGATGAGTTGAAAGGTAATAGGTTTATAGATGTGAGGACCTCGCATTAGAAAAATGAGCTTCTTTTGTTAATGGCTAGATTACCCTAATTGCACCGACAACTCTAAAATTATATTTTTAATTACATATCTGCCATTTAGTATTAATACCACCCATTTAATAACATATATTGTTATTCAAAGGTGATAAAAAATACCTAGAAATTGATTCACTTTCTTTCCATCCATGTTACATTCATGGATGACAAATTTCTAGAATAAGACTACCTGCAATACAAATAAATTTCATTAAAGGTAGATAAAAAATCCAAAAAATAATAAAATAAATTAAGAAACATTTTTATGACTAAATAAAAATGATAAAGACTTAAGTACATGAATACCTAAATGAGATCCTCTTGGTTTCAATAATAATTTATTAGAGTAGTCTAATATTGGAGCAAATGTTCCTAAATTTGATGGAGCAACAACAAAGTCACCATTAACTTTGTTGTTCGTCTGTTGGAACAAGGGAGGTTTGCTCTAAGATTATCCAAATCCTAAATTATTCTCTACTAAACAAGGCCAACCAAATGAAGGTGGAAGCGCTTATGGCCCCTTCCCCACCTCCTACCCTTCACATCACTCTCCATTCCCCAGTACCCAATCTATTTACTATAAAAAAATTAATAGCAACACATTAAATACACTAGCAAAACAAAAAATTGATAAGTAAACATATTTCTTGACATTCATCATCTGGAACTTCTAAGGAAGTATATTTCATATTTTCTAACATAAGTAAAAAAAAATATGCAATATCTCATTCAAAATATATTAATACATCAATATGTAATTTTATATATCAAGAATATTATACAACAATTTGCCTTATACAATACATTATAACATTGTACATCATCAAATTTTTTTGCCTCTTCTTATAATGGCCTAAATATTTTTTAAGTTCATCATCAATTTCTACATATTCATCTTTTGGTCAGGTTATTCTAATGATGATTCTAATTGGCTCCTCTAATGCATTGCACCCTTGGTTATGATGTTCTCCTAGAGTCAAGGACATTGTGGGGGACCATCACCTACAACAAATGTAAAATTTATATGGCTAGTTATTGAATATCATTGAAATAGTTTTTTAATAATAAAAAATACCTTTGAAATGTAATTATTTACCCAGTGCACTAGTTGACACCATTGCAATTATTGTCTCATGCTCCTCTTCTAGTTGAGGATCCTCCTATATGGCATGCTCTACCATTGAAACCAAGAAAATTATAAGTAGAAAATCGCACATGAATAAGTAAAAAAATTAGAATTACATACTTTATAAGTATGAAATTATTAATTATATGATTAATATACAACCTTATTACCATCGTGGACCTCATCTGTTGATGCAATATCTTGGGGTTGCACCCCACTTTCATGGGCTTCCTCAGGAGAACCACAATGTTTTGGATGGTGCACACTATCAAAGGATTCTTGCTCATTAGTCATAGGATAATTTATATCTATATTAATCCCCTTATAATTAAATAAAATCAACACATTAGATTTATGAATGATATCAAACATGATTGTATTTTATAAGTAATGAAAGGTTAATGTGGATTAATTTTTATTTACCCTGTCCTTCAAACTGGATTTTGGGGTTTGCCACATGTTTTTTTTGAAAATGACTACGACTTTGAATCTGAACTTGAAACCAATCTAGAGGTCTTCCTCTATGGCTTAAGTTCTGAATTCATCACCCTGCATTAAATAAGAGTATTGATTTGTATTATTGCCTAGCACAATTACTAGAAAGTTGGAAGGCGATATAACATATAATATTTTTAATATGTTTGAGTACTTACAATTCATGCCTTTAGCTTCAAATAGTTGCCCTGGCCTAGTTTTTGCTACCCATGCTTCTCAAGCCTTTCCTTGGATTCCTTCGACGTGTCGGGGAGACCATGAAAAGTTTCAAGTATGTTATATACTAAAATTTTATTCAAAACTAAAGAAAATTAAAAGTGTTGAATTTAAGATGTAATTTATACCTTGCTTCACTAGTTGGTGTTTTCCCTCTTTTTTTCATTTGCTTCCACATTACGTCCTTGATGAGGCCCTTCTATTCCATATTAGGAATCATGGGAGGGCACTCATACCTATGGTTATCTCGCAAGTGAACCCTATACTCGTCTCATAAATATTTTAAATATTTTTCGATTATAGCAGTGAACTTGGTTTTATTGAATATCTATCCTGAATAGACCTTCATGGTAGTCAATAAGCTCTTTTTTAAAGTTGGAATTTTGGTAGTTCCACCTTTCCTGTATGGTGGGCCAAAAACATTTAATGCTTTTTTTTTTTTTTTTT
>APFE030616076.1:81967-93468 GCA_000404065.3 Pinus taeda | reverse complement strand
TTTGGTTGCATGAGGACATGCAACACCTTCACAGTGGGGGTATGTTGAACCTCAACCTTGCACCTTCCTACACACCCTCTTAACCCTCATACTCCACTCACTTCACTCATCCAGTGGTTGAATCATTGCATTATAGTTTAAAAAGGACTGTTTATATGGTTTTCTAACTATACTGATGTCTGTTGTTTGGTTTAGTCTTTTGTTGATGCAGCTGCGGAAACTTGTCAATTTCCGCAGCCAGCACAGGTTTCCGCAGCTCGCACAGGATTCTGCAGCCCGCACAGGATTCCGTAGCCATTTTGTTAAAGGCTATGCTCCAGGTGTCTTCTGAAGGAACATGCCATATGGGCAAGCTCCAGATGGCATGTACATGGATCGTGTCCCTTTGAACCAGCCAAATCATCATTTTGAAGCCACAGTCAACCTAAGTCAAAGACGTGGGCAACCGAAGAGTCCAGCGGTGGCACGTTACTGTTAAAGGCACGTGAATGATACGTGGCCTAGTTCCCAGCTCACGGAGGCTCCAACGCACTTGAGGATCGTTTTTGAACAACGAATCTAACAGCCTGCCACTCCAGGATTTAAGAAGCATAACGACAGTTAACTAGATCTCGGCTCATGAGATCTACTTGTCCATGGCACGCAGTTAATAGCCTAAGTAGTTGATTAGTTAGCTGTAGGACTTTTACATTATAAATAACGCGTTTTCAAACGCTGTAAAGGGACTTTTGATGCATATAATTTCTGAGCTATTATGTAATTTCCGCACGCTTTTGGTTATACCACCCCACTGTTTTACATGTTGCTGATTTGAATACATGAGTAGACCTTTCTGAAGATAGTTTTGTGATCATTTGATTGGATGAAGTGGCAAAGGGCCCCTGCATACTGAAGCCCTGTAAAGTATTTGTTTAGTTTCTTTATGCTTTTATTTTTTCATTAGTTTGTACATAAGATGTTTTGCTTTATGATTTCTGTTGTTTATATTTTTGTCTTTACAAACTGATCAATGCTTTTTGCAGGTCCTTTTAGGCAGCCCGGGCAATCTTTTATTTTCTTTAATAACTTTTGGCATATGTGATCATCTTGTCCTGCCTGCTAACCTTTATTTTCTGCAATTTACATTCAGCATTGTTCTTTTCCAATTGTTATTTGTTTATTTCTTTTTCTGCTAAATTAGATGTCATACTACTTAATAATTTTATGATTTCTTTCTGTGGTCAATGACTATATCAGCAGGAGATCAGAAGATCATTAACGGTGGTGTGATTTAAGTGTCATATTACTTGCTCATAGTTGTTTTCCATAAAGTAGATTGAGCTGTATGGTAAAGAACTAAAGGAGTCTAAGTAGTGTGATTAATTTCTTTTTATATTTAGTTATCATATTGCTTGTTATGTTCATAATTACTTCCCCAAGGTAGATTGAGCTAAGGGGTAAAGGATTTGAAGAATCCAAGTAGTGTGATTAGTTTCCTTGTGCAATTTATTTTCTTTAACAGTTAAATATCATATTGCTTGTTATGCTCATGATTACTTCCCCAAGGTAGATTGAGCCAAGGGGCATAGGATCTAGAAAGCTCAAGTAGTGTGAGTTAGCTGCTTTACTTTAATTTGAGTTGTTTTCCAAGTTTTTGTTTTCTTTTCATTTTCAGCAGTAAGGATACTGGGCCACTGCCATTAGTTCGCTTTTTGATTGGTTTCATTTCAGTTATTGTAAAGTTTTCTTTTAAGCATTTTTCAAGCATAGAAATCATAACCATTCACACTCCACACACTTCACACTTCACTTTCATCACCACACATTAAGAAAAGAATAAAATCCAAAAACAAACTAAAAAGCTTAAAACGACAAAAACTTAAGAAAATGGTTATCTAAGTACATATAGTACACCTCACTTCGTCAGTCTACGAACCCCGGGTTGACAATATAAATAGCAATTTAGATCACACTAAATTGACCAAACACATGCGGTTGGGCCATTTTCATCATGGGGCTTTGAAGATAATGCAACAGATATCTATAGGACTTCCCAAAGGTAATCTTGAGCAAGTTGACACATGCAAAGGTTGTACCTTGGGAAAGTACACCAAGCCTTCCTTTCATGATCGAGACAATCGAGCAGAGGCTATCTTAAAGCAAGTTCATACTGATGTGTGTGGACCATTCTCAATGAAATCCACAATGAAACAAAGGTATTATTTGATTTTCATTGATGACTATTCTCATAAATGTTGGATTTATTTCATGTAGAAGAAGGACCAAACCTTCACAAAGTTTTGTGAGTTCAAAGATTTGGTCGAGAAAGAGTGAGGGAATAAGATCAAGGCCTTGAGAAGTGACAATGATGGAGAATATGTCTCTCAAGAGTTTAAGGACTTCTGTGCAGCGGAAGGAATTAAATGAGAGTTGAAGACACCTCATAACCCACAGCAGAATGAGTGGCGGAGAGGAAGAACATAACTATTATAGGGGCAGCATGCCACTTCACTTGTGGGCTGAGGCATGCAACACAACGGTCTATTTGTAGAATAGAAGCCCACATAACATACTTGGGATGAAAACATTAGAGGAAGCTTTCTCCAGTAAGAGACCAGATGTGGGTCACTTCAGGATCTTTGGCTCATCGGTATATTTCCATGTGACAAAGGATGCATGGAAGAAGCTTGAGCTGACAACAGAGTTGGGGATATTTGTGGGGTACACTGATACACCTCACAACTATCGAGTGTACTTGCCTACCAGTCGGAGGATAGTGGTTCACAGAGATCTCAAGTTTGATGAGCAGAAGGCCATGCGAGTTTCCCTTGAGTGGGAGCTCCAACTACAGGTTGTGGAGGAAATTTTGGTTCCTAAGGAGGAGGAGTCTTAGACTAATGCAAAATAGCTGCACGCAAAGGTTACAGGAGTGGAGACATCCACTCAAGCAAAGTCTTCCAGAGATGGATGAAAGCACACACGAGAAGTTGACATATTGTTGGAGGATGTGAAAGAGAATGTGGGAGCACCATCTTCTCAGTGCAGACAGAGGAGGTCACCTGAGAAGTACATTGGATACATGGCCCTTACTGGGGAATGTGTTGAGACCGAGCCATCTTCCTTTGAGGAAGCAGTGCATTAGCCGATTTGGGTTGATGCTATGGTGGAGGAGTATGACTCCATAGTTCGTAACAGTGTTTGGGATGTGGTTCCAAGACTGGAGAACAAGTCAGTTGTGAGTTACCGTTTGCTTTACAAGGCAAAGTAAGCTGCTGATGATGGGAGGATCATGTTTCTGCAGTATGTTTCGACAGAGGAGAAAGATGCTGACATTTTGACAAAGGCATTGTCAAAGTGTAAATTCAAGTTCCATAGAGACAAGATTGGGGTGGAATTCTTATTGAGATGGAGTGTTGAAATGTGGCAACACGAATATTCCAATTTAATTTGTCCTTGAATTAAATTGTGAATTCAAATCGAATTTAGTCTTAACAATTGGTTGAAAATAATTGATTAATTCATTTTGAATTAATTAGTTGGAGAAAATGAAGTTAGAAGTCGTTCTGAAGCCATGCAAGAGTTATCCCTTAAATTAAGGAGATAAGATTGAGTTAAATTTGAGTTGTAATTAGTTAACTCAGCTTACTGAGTTAAGTCCCGTTAAATTAGTTCCAAACTATTTAAGGAACTAAAAGTGAGTTAACAGTTAGTTGATGCATGCATGCATCCAACTAGTGCTACTCCATTTAACTGAAGATTCCCTCCTCAGAAACTCATGCATGTCTATTCTGAGAAAGACCTAGTTGAGATTAAAGTCAAGGACAATGTAATATCAGTTGCATGTGTTTTCTTATAAAGAAAATTTATGCATGCAGTCAAGGAATCATTCCTTGAAGATTGCGCAGTTCTGACAGTGTGTGAGATCAGAGTGTTCCACTTGGTTGAAGGTGAATCATCCCAGAGTAACAGCACAAGGAAATAGGAGCTTGGGGGGAAAAGGAGAAGGCTTGAGAGAAGCCAAGATTTCCTATGAGCATCTGTGAGGATTGCATTGAGAGCTGGCTAGATGTGAGAGCTAAGGCTTTGTATAATCTCTATGTATTTCCTCCTTGTATGATAATACAGATAGTGGGGTTCTTAGCTGAGGCTTTCCCCAAAGTATTTTCATGTGTATTGTGCATTGATTCTTCTTCTTCTTCTGGTTATATTGTTCAGCTCAATCTTTAAGCTTCCACAAATTAATAGTAGAAGTAGGTTATAGTATTATGCTTTGATTTATATTGCATGAACAGGTTAACCTACACATCAGATTTTCTACAGATATGACTTTTTCACTAACCCTTGAGCATGAAGTATTAGATTGGCATGGGAATATTGGTAAAAGATGAATTTCTTAATTTGTAGAATTTGTATTGGTTATCCTAAAAAATTGGGATATTATCCATGAGATAGGACACTATAATACATGCATTCAAGGTTTCACAACACTCCTACCAAAGAAATCTCCTATGGAAATAAGTGAAGTGCATGCTAATGAAATTGCTTCTCAAGAGTGAACTCCTAAGTAAGAAATCAATCATGAAGAGGCTCACCAAGAACCAAGTGTTGTAATTAAAATTTTTGGGTCAAAACGTTTTCTAAGACAAGCTTTTGGTAATGAAAATCAACACTTTAATCCCAAAGAATGTTGAAGCTTAAAACAATTTTTATTCTAGGATGGCACCTAGGCTTAGTAGTATCTACTTTACATAAGAAATGTGTAGATGGGGTTCATATTCATATTTTGAGGATGGCACTGGAAACTTGAAAGAGATCTAAAGGCCTAGCTTAGAAGTGTTCCATATTTCCATTCTTCACTAAAATAGATAACTCCCATATATAGTGGCTTCAACATTATGGATGGATAAAAATGACATAACTTTCCAAGTTTATTGGGGCTTCACAACCTTTGGGAGCTAGATCGATGCTTGTAAATCCTATATGTAAGGTTACAATTCCCATTGGTATGTCCATGGATATTCCAGTTCAAGAAAGCAAGGAGAGTCACCACCACAACTTTTAGCATGTCATTATTCTCATTTCTTAGGTTTGGGATGAGACATTTGTTATAAAATCCCTACATCTACATGAATACATTATTTTTCTCCTTCCACGGAAACTTCCTTTAGAATATTTTTTCATTTTTGGAACCACAGGATATGGAAAATTTATCATCTTTATTTCCCAAGGAATGAAACTTTGCAGAATCATGAAGTATGAGGACATGAAAAGCCATAACTTAGGAGTATATGGATGGAAAGGGAAAAAATTCAATGTGCAGATCTATGAAATATGTGAATATAGTAACTATGTACATATATAAAAGTCTTCCCATGGACTCAGATGTAGAATGTAAATAATTAAGTTTGGCGGTCAATAGTTTTGTTTTGTAGCTTAGGTTTGGTGGTTAGTGGCGTGAGATGAGAATTTTGGTGAACTCGACATGTGGTTAGCGGCTAAGCTTACCAACACATGTAAGATATGTTTATTAAATAATTTGGAGATGAATTATTTAATGCTCTGAAGATCCTCTGCAATTTTACCCTTTAAAACCCTATGAAGCCCTCTAAAACCCTAAAAAAACACTGTAGCTAAAATTATGGGTTCAAATCACAAGCATGTACATCAACAAATATCTATATAATATATATATATATATATATATATATATATATATATATATATATATATATATATATATATATATATATATATATATATATATATATATATATATATATATATATATATATCTATGCTAATGCTAACAACCTCCTCATTCATCCTCCTTGATTTCTCTTCTCTCCACTCAAGAAAAGCTGTTATACATGGTCCAACATACATGGATGTATGGTAGCTAAGATCACATAACAAAGATGATAGTCAGGTTGCTCGATTGGAAGATGGTGTTTGACCAATTTTTGGGTTGCAAATTTGTAGGAATGTGGTGTGTTTGCCTTATATAGTGGTTTATAACATGGGCACATGGATTAATCATCTCTATCAAGCCAAGAAAAATGGTAAAGATGAGGGTGAGAAATGATAGGTAGAGCCAATATTTTGATAAGGGAAATGAAGAATGAATAATTTTGGATGTCATATCTATCATCAGTTGTAAAATATGATCTTTAACTTGGTAATTATATGTATATAGGGTGACATGAGATATAGGAGGAGAATGAAAAGTAGTTATGATGGGAAGCGAATCAAGAGTGGAATGGTATACTTCCTTGTAGAATAATTCTTTAACCAAGCATGGAAAATTAATGGCACAATAACTAGTGATGTTGTGAGAAGTAAATTTATGATAGTTTCTGTATTGGTTTGTGGGTGGTGGGGATATTACAACCAATGGGGATGTTGTTGGAGTTGGGGAGGGACAATATAGAGAATGGAAAGAAACTAGGCATTTACCCAATTTATTATTACTAGCAAGAGGGATTTAAAATGGCCATGAAAAGAGATGCATTATGCACCAAAGAAACTTCATTTTGAAGAGCATGGAACAAATGAAAATTGATTTTAATGATAAGTGCCTCTTCCTTATCATACATGGAAAGTTAAACCCAAAGCTTACTGGAATTGCAATGTATCGTTGAAATATCTAACTAGTAGATTGTCTAAGGTAGAGTCACCTTAACCATACATATATCTATCCATTCCTTCAATCCACTTGATGCATCATTGTAGGTGTAAACATTATCTACAATTAGTTTCAAAAACTCCATCGTGCATAATATTAAAAGGCACAATGCCCAATTTAGAATCAAATACAAATATATATGTGGTTAGAGTCACCATAGAAAATGTTCACATTAATAGGCTTGAGGGTGAGCTATACTTAAAACTACCTAACCATCGAAAGGGGTCTATGTCCATTAAGGATGTAATAATATATAGGCAAATCAATCCAATTTATAAGAAAATGTTCTAGATGTTCAATTCAATGATTTGATGAATATAAGAGGGTGTTTCAATTAAGAACCGTGAACCACATGCACCCCATGCAATCTTGTAGCAATGTTTTTTAATACAATTGGATTTTAGGAAAACCAATAGTTAGAATTCCAATTAATTTACATATGAATGCAATAGGTAATTAAACCAATTATCCAACACTTATGTAATCACAATAGCGGCCAACACATGTCCTATATGAAATGCAAGGTGGGCTACCAAAGTATGTGTAATGCATATACGACTTGTGTATAGAATATATGGCTTGTATATGACCCCAAATATTGCTTAGATGTAGTGGAAACCATAGAGAAGGTTCATTTGCTATGTACAATCCTATATCTACTTGCTAATGACCTCACAATCTCAATCATCTATTTTCTAGGAATGAAATTATAAATACAACTAATTAAATGAAACAACCATATCATGGTAACTATTGATCTAAAATTTGACACATAATGGGAAAATGAGTCTTTGAGTGATGCTAATAGAAATAGAGTGGGGAATTCTTCATTTCAACCCTTAATTCATCTACAAGAAGCATAGTGAAGACTAACATAATCTAAATATCTTACATGGAATTAGAACCCAACCATTGAGAAACTTTCATCACACAAAAACATGAAATTTCACCTTGGGAAACATGAGGGGAAAAACCTAACATCAAACGGTTGCTCTATTTTCATTTCAGAGAAATTTGATTTCTAATGCAATTATTGTCTCTCTATGCATAGTATCCTCCTTGGCTAAAAGAGAATTTTAGAGTGAAAATACAATAAGAAATAGGAAAATGGGAATTTAGAAAGGCCATGAAAAGAGATGAATTATGCACTAAAGCAACTTCATGTTGAAGAGCATGGAACAAGCCAAAATTAAATTTAATGATAAGTACCTTTTCACTATCATAAATGGAACTTTGCACCCAAATCTTCCAAAACATGGGAGTATGTATCCTTGGATTTGGATTTGGATAGTGTGTGATGGTTTTAAGTTACGATGACCAAAAGTTAAAGAAAAAAGGGTACAAATAACCAGTGTCTCATATATAATAGATTTTATTTTAATATGTATTTGTGAAACAATTCTTCTAAAGTTTATCTTTCGATATATGTTGAAATTGGTGTTTCAAATTTACCCTAAAATCTTAAATGTTTCAATGTTGCAATGGGATGAATCCAACACCAAATAAGACTTGTTGGTGTGGAGGGTAGAGGCTGTAAAATGCACACGTGTAACTCTTGAATAAGTTTGACTGAATATATTTCCATTGTGAGGTTCCTCCAAAATGAAGAACGAAAAAGATTTTTTGTGAGGTTCCCTCAAAATGAAGAATAAAAAAGTTTTTTTTACCTCAAAGATAAGGGAGTGAAAATATCTACCAAGATTGAAAGGTGAATATATGCTATATTTTAGGTAACTTGAAGTAGAGTGCAACCTTTTCCATTTTACTAGAAATACATTATACAAATTCTACTTAATGAACAAAATAAGAAAGGGCCTTTTGTATTGATTAGTGACAAGAAAAATAGGAAGTAGCATACACCATATATTATTTCAAAGCATGACCTTCCATAGTTGACATATATTATAGTGATTAAATAGATCATCTTTCATGATACAAGGAAATTTTCCTTGAGCATATTTATTGCACGTGTTTCATGATTTCAATGAAGCAAGCACACATTCCAAAGATCTTGATGCCTATGTATATGTTCAATAACTATTGTCAGATATGAGATATTAACACTTTGTTAGATCATGATTTGATATATGCCAATGCATCCACATAAGAATAAGATGTAAAGAAGTCATAAATGAGTAACCTGTATCTGAACAAGATGCATTATTTCTTAAGTAAAACATAAAAAAAACATTCTTTTAGTTCAATCTTAAATTTTTAGGAGTTCTCATGGCAGTAGAAATGTAGTGCTATTAAAGGAATGGGTTAGATTTACAATCCAAAAATGTATGACCTTCAAAAACCTTATTTAGGGTAAATCAATAGCTCACGGGTATGGATTTCAAAACATCAAAGCCAAAGCTACCCATATGACATTGTTTCCCTCAAAGAAACGGTAAAACAATGGCATTAAAACATTATCAATGCCACACTTTACTTCAATTGTGCTGGAGAAGCAAACATTGTGCTACCAAAGTGTCAATGAATGTTAGTGTATGACCATATAACAAAGTGAACTACATTGATATTGTATTTTGAATGGTTTATGTGTGATACCATTTTCTGTATGTTGGTAGCTTATATCTAGCTAACCGTTTTTGATGTATGCTCCAATTTAATTTAAATAACTTATGTCATTTCCATTAGAATGTTCATCATGCATGTAATATAATCCTACTATTTTCTAATAAGTTCAAAGCAACATACCCATGAGCATCAAGAGACATGTTATACTTTGAAAATTACCTTACAATCTAACAATTGCATCTCCCAATAGAACTGTTGATCATAATATGATTTCACTAGAATGGAACTACTTCCCTCTTGGGTAGGATAGGAAAATTGCATCATGTCAGTATACTAACCCTAATTTTACACCCAACCCCTTCCAATGAAACTATGACACTACCCACTAAACTTGATTCCTGCTTTAATGACTTTCTTCATAGGAATTTCAAAGAGAATGTAACATGGGATTAATGAAGAGCCTATTAGGTCACACATGGATCATTAATTTAAAAATGGGTGGATAAAATTATGCACATGTTAAAGCAATTGTTAAATATTTGGTATCTACAAGTAGGGATGTGCATATAGATGCACTCTAGATTTTGTGATAATTTTGAAATCTACAAGGGAAAGACATGGATCTTAAATGAAATACAATAGATATAGTTCCTCTTGATGAGGAATTTTAGGTAGTTCTTAAATATTTATTTGATATAAGAATATCTTGTAGAGGAACTCCATTTCTTGAAGTTCAAATAATTAGATGCTGACTATATAGTCTAAGACATGAATGACACCAATAATGTTTATTTATTCAAGCTTTTGTGATCCATAATGAATTAAGCAAAGTCTTTTGGTAGAAATCACATAAGAGAAATTTTTCGCTGACACGTTTCGAACCAACAAGTGTGGTTCATCATCAAGACCAGAGGAAGAGGTAGACCATGTCAAAGGCTTAAATAGAGAGCAATGTAGAGACATAATTTCAAGTAACGACTATATTTGAACAATAATATTTAGATTATGATATTAATTTATTAATATATTAAACAAATATTATTAAGTAACGACTATATTAAACGACTAGTTTTTGAAAAAAATATTTTAAATAATGATATTATACTTTATTAATTATCTGAAAATATTTAATAGGTATCGATTAGTTTTTGAAAATCACATATTAATTATTTATTAAAACCAATTTACTAGTTTTTGAAAAGTAATGTACATTTATATAATTATTAGAACATATTCTAGTTTTTGAAAATAGTATCAATGATGATTAGGTTTTTAAAATTAAAATTAAATTAAGTATCTGCTATATAAACACCTAGTTTGATATATATTTGATTCATTTATTAAAAAAATCAAGTCAAACTCTAAAGTGAGAGAATCAAATAATTTAAAAACGAGTGAAGACTTTAAGTGAAAAGATATTTGATAATAAATAATTAATTGGAAATGAACTAAAACTAATTTCAAATAATTAATTGAAAATACATAAAATAAAAAAAAATAATACACAAGTATATATATTATATATATATAGATATATCTCCAAAGGAAAGTAATTAATACATAAAACAGGGTCAACAATAAAACAAGGTGTTCATCTTCCTTTTATCCAAAGGATTACTTACAAGATTGCGAGGATCCTAAGGAAGCATAAGGTGGCTTTGACCTTTAGGCCTTTAAATACCATCTAGAGCTCCCTTAGATCTGTAAA
Source organism: Pinus taeda (assembly GCA_000404065.3). Taxonomy (NCBI): domain Eukaryota; kingdom Viridiplantae; phylum Streptophyta; class Pinopsida; order Pinales; family Pinaceae; genus Pinus; species Pinus taeda. The sequence continues at coordinate 82,576 of APFE030616076.1, read as the reverse complement.
AGACCCAGTGGACCCCAAGAATATGAAGGGTGTTTACGTTATTCCATGGTCTTGTGGGACTCCCTACATTGGTGAGACTAGTCGCTCGATTGATCAAAGGATTTGTGAGCATGCTACTGACATCAAGCATAGCAGGACTCCCTCCTCTGCTTTGACAAAGCATGCAGATAAATCTAAGCATCACATTTGCATTGAGGAGGCCCAAGTCATTACTAGGGTTAGCCATTTCCATCATTGTAAATTGGGGGAGGCCCTAGAAATTGAAAGAAGACCCAATAATTTGAATAGAGATGATGGTTGTAATATTAGTAGAAGTTGGGTCCCTGTTTTGTCCTCCTAGTTTTTTAGGCTTCTTTTTGAGATTTATTTTGTTTGTTTGTTTATCTATGTAGGTATTGGCATTCTTTTTATAGTATTTGTTGTCGATTTATTCTTCATTAGAGTTTATTTTCTTAATCCTTTGTGTTTTTTATGTATTTTATCATCCTATTCGTTCTTAACTCCTTTTAGTATTTTTGTTATTTGTTTAATGGGCCTTAGCCCCATATTTTATTGCTAACCCTGTTTTATTTATTGATTACTTTCCTTTGTGTGTGTGTGTGTGTATCT
>APFE030616076.1:65020-78174 GCA_000404065.3 Pinus taeda | reverse complement strand
ATTAATATATTAATATCATAATTTAAATATTATTATTCAAATATAGCTGTTACTTGAAATTATGTCTCTACATTGCTCTCTATTTAAGCCTTTGCCATGGTCTGCCTCTCCACATGGTCCTGATGATGAACCACACTTGTTGGTTCAAAACACTTGTTGGTTCAAAACACGACGGCAAAAAATTTCTCTTATGTGATTTCTACCGAAATACTTTGCTTAATTAAACAAATAATGTTATTTACTACATGAACCTATATATGAAGATAAAGTTTGTCAATTTTGGCATTGAGGATAATACCAAAATGGATATCTCTGACTGCAAAAATGGATGCCTATTGAAAGTTCACTTGAAGTGAAAAAGTTGGTGATAAAGGCCTTGGTGTGAGCATTCGAAGAAAGGTTTGTGAGAGCCAAACAATATAGTTATTGCAAGAACTAAAAATTGGTCAAACTTGAGAAAGTAAGCAGCATTTGGAGTAGATTCAAGAAGATGCTTGTGACTATTGAGAACAACAAGATGATTGTCTCCTTTTGGAGCTTACAAGTAATATAAGAGAATGCAAATGAAATATGCCATTATAGGGTAGGGTTAGCACTGATTGGAGGGAAAATTACTTCAAACCTAGGGGAAAATTTTGAAGGGTTTAACTTGCTTGAGAACTTGAAGGACCAAAAAAAATTCATGAAATTTTATGGGCATGAAGAATCCTTTTAATTCCTTAGTGTTTATGCTATAAATGGAAGTAAGATAGAGAATATTGAGGGCATATTTATTCATTTTATAAATTTTATGAAGGAGCCCTTCAACCTAGATTTGAGGGAAGCTATTGAACCTAGACATCAAGTTCATGTCAAACTCCTCTTGAAGAATATTTTCCATGATGAATATCAATGACCATTGGAATGTTCTCCCCCGCTAGGGTCAATAAGCAATGAATCTGAGGTAAATTTTTGGAGCACTTGAATGCAATCCTTAAGGAATTGGAGTCTTGACATATAATAGATATCCTTGATGACATGAAAGGAAGGCCTATGTAAGTTTTGAGAAAAAATTCCTAGTATAGCATGCACCTTAAGGCAATCCAATTTGAGCATGATCTCAACCCAAAAATACTCTATAAATAAGTAATCTTGTAGCATCATTTGTGGTAAATTTTTCAAAATTTTAACAAGTTATCACATCCTATTTATAAAGGATCACACATTGAAAGGGTGTATATCTTGAGAGGATATCAAGTCAGCAGTAGATGGTTTGGAGAAGCATTTTGAAGAGTCTACCATAGTAGAAAGCATATCAAAACCTTCTAGTCAACCTTTTATTGGAAACTTTGTAATAGTTTGAAGGGAATTTTGGATGCACCAAGACAAATTGTTTTCTTGTAGGTGCTAATATCATGGCTCTTTCCCACATGTTATCATTGTCAATATTGAACCTATTATGAACAACAAAGAACCAACTGATTGGAAAATTTGAAATGTTTTAATATTATACAACATTCACCACGAAGTTAAGAAATTAGAAACAACTTCTGGGTTAGCCCTTGAGTTGATGTCTAGAAGTATCCAAATAATAATTGAAATTGAAATTGAAAAAAATGGAATGAAATTATTAAACTTACCATTATTGGTCGATTTATCACTCCTTCACATCACAGGCTGGGCCAGTTTATCCTTAGATAGATTTGCAAGTGGGGTTGATTCACTTCTCCTCTACGCACTCTCTAGGTGACTCGATTGGTCACTCCTTCACATCACATGTGAGGTTAGTTTATCCTTGGAGGGATTTGCAAGTGAGGTTTGTTTCTCTGCTGAGAAAAATGCTCATGCACCCCCTTGGTTGGGGGTTAGGGGGCACCCAACTTACTTGTGAAAGTCTTGTAAGTTGTTTACAACTTCTCAAACTTTGACAGACTGATTGGGAATCAGCAGGACCTATATGTAAAAATTCATTACATAATTCCCACCAAATCCCAACCCTAAGTGTGCTCAACACATTTGCAAAGGTAACTACAATTTTAGGAATTATATAACTAAAAGATGTTGCAGATGGAAAACTGTTGGGTTGGGGTGTAAACGAGCAATATTACAAACAAGTCCAAGTCAAAATCTAATTTCAATGACTTGTATATCATTTTGGTAATGAATCCATAAATACCAATCAAGTCACAAGTCTAATCCTCAACTAGTTGAGGAGCCCATGCACTTTATGCTCAATGTGGCTAAGAAAGGTTGTGACCTACTCCCCTAAATAATGGAAGTGTATTACTTCAACCATAAATTCATCCCTCAACGAATTCTATCACCTAGAAAACTTGTCAAGAAAAAGTTCAAGAACCTTAAATCATTAAAAACCCTATAACGAAATTAAGGGAAATGGAACCCATTTGAAATTTTCCAATGAAGGAAAAGGTTGTGAATTTCCTCTCTCCAATGGATAAAGAAGTGACAACCCTAGCATACTTGTAAAAATAGATTTATATATTTATATATATAAAGTAGTGGAATTTAATACAAACCAAAATTACATGGTTATAAATTAATATGGGGTTGTATGTATGCTTATCATGTGTTATGGGTTCTATTTATAGTAGTTGATATAAAGGGTTGTGTAAATTATAACTAATTTATTAATGTAAAAGTAATATAGTTTGTTAAATAATTTATTTAGTTAGATATAAAGTATGATATATGAATGCAAAAATAAACATCCTAGATATATTTCGACTATGGATTTATCAAGTGCCGAGAGGGATCACGTCTCTCAACATGCAAAACTATTTTTTGAGTGGAAAATTTGAGGAAATGATTGCACCTCAAGATATTTGATCCCTCTGACGCTAATAGATGTAGAGGTAAAATGGATCTAGGCTTGGTAGTTGGATATGAAGGGCATAAAAATGTTGGTTGTGGGAGTTCCATTTACACCCTTGCTAAACTTATTGTATTCTATTGGTGATGTTTTAATAATTACATTTTCTTGGGTTTTATCATAAGTTTGAGAGGTATTGTGAGTGTGTTTGCCTCAAAGTGCCAATATGAAATGCATATTTATGGAGTTGTATTTTCTAAATTATATCGATGGACATTGGTTCCCTTTTTTTATCACCATAGTCACCCTTTTTGTTGTTCCCTTATACATAACTTTGCGGAGTATTGATTCTCGTTCTTCACCTGACTTAATAAACCAAGAGGGTTTCAGTAGCTCCTGAAGCAATGAGATCTACTTTAAGAAATATCAGGCTTCAAAATGATAAATAAAGAAAATGGCAATTACCAACTTGAGAAAGTCAGAGGTTATGAAAAAGCATGAAATTAAATAAATATATGCAATTGTAATGAGATGCAATGTATTTAGGTCTTAAATTGTTGAACCCTTTTGAGCTATTACTCAATGATTAATTTGATATTGTTAAAGACAATGGATCAACTACCGTATGTTTAGGGATTTCAACCAGTCAATTAAACTCTATTCTTGAGTCAATTGCTAGTCAGTCTATACTAACTTAAGTTTTTACTCCTCCTTATCAACGTTTTGAGGTAAATACTAGTTCACCGACTCCTTGTTTACCTCTATGGGTTGTTAATATGATTGAAGTTGTTTGAAATGATGTTGGTGATATCTCTTTAAGAAGAAATACTTAAAATTAGAAGCAATAGGCTAGTGTTTCTTTGATGGCTCGTGCCCTTGATAGTTGTGATCAACTAAAAACATATAAATGCATACCTCGTACATTTCAATGTTTTGATATCATTAATATTTTTCTTCATCCAACTCAACATATTTATCATCCAATTCAAAATTGATGTTAAAAGGATTGGCCATATCATCATCATCAATGTTTTCATTTCCAATCATATCATTGTCTACATCATCATCAATAACATTGTGATATCCTACATTTGGTTTGACTTCTTCAATTTATTCATCTCACACATCGTCGATGTCATCTTGATCTAGAACATTGTCTCTAACATCTCTTTGAACTTCTTTGACGCCTTCATCCAACACATGAACTAACTTCTTGTCTACAACATCTTCTTCTTCAATATCATCTTCTTTCACTATTTTATACTTTACCAGCCTTCCTCTTGGATCATATCTATCAACATATGACCAACCCCCTCTACTTGGAATTTCTAAGAAATACCTATACACTTTGAATTGGAAGAACATAGGGGTGTGATCTTGGTTCAACATTCCTTGTGTTCACAATTGTAAATCTATTAGCATGTTTATTAATAGTTCTATCAAGATCACATTCATTCATTCATAGCTTGTACCATTCGACATCGAACAAAAATAATTTGAAATATTTAAAGTCACACTCAAGTATATCTTCCAAATACCCATAGTATCTATTTTCAGAGATTTCTGAATGTCTATCGCTTCTAGAGGAAACATTATTAACATGAAATACTACAGTTGTCCGACTATCAAAAGTTTTCATCTTGTTAGATGTTTGAGAGTTTTTTTTATGTAGCCTAATGTGAAAATAAAAATAAAATTTCTATAACAAGATATGCCTTCAATCCCTCTCATCACTTTATGATAGGGTTTCTTGTTTTATAATGACCACATAACAAATTTGTTTATGTTAGGGTCCTTATAGTCTTCATGCTCCTAAGTTTATCCATAGATGAAATCCATAATTACAATTCCAAAATAGGTTAGGAGTGTGTGAAATACCTATTTATCATTATCATTATGATCCATATAATTAATAATAGTTTTTCAAATCCAATGGAGCATCTTTATTAGAAATAACAGTGTCATGAAGTTTTGTAAACCATGAGATTTAAGGTTCAAATTCCAAGATGGGTCAAATAAAAAAAAAAAAAAATAGCTTTTCAATTATTTCTTTATTTTTTTAATCTTTCTTCCTTAATTACTGCCATGGAATGAGGTCTTCATTTACATATTTTCTTATATATGTCCTGCAAAAAATTGTTTCAAGGATCCTCCTTTAAAAGATATGTCCTACAAACAATTGGAAAATATCTTGGGAAATTATCCTTGGCTAATCCTTATGCTCCAGTGAGAATCCCAAGGTGAATCCTCCTCAATTTGATTAGGGTTTAACAAAAAACCTCATTCAAACTACAAGTTTCTACCTCCATTGGGTTAATGAACACTAGGTAGTTACAAGAGTTTATAATTATGGTGCTCCTAGATAAGGACATTAGATAATAATGTATAGTTTCATCTCATTAACATTTATTTTATAATTTTGTTGTTTGATTTTTGAATTCTCTGTGTGATTCGTATTTTAGACTTGAAAACATCCATACCAAGAATCAAGCATAGAAACTAAGAAAACAAAAATGTAAGGTGAATGAAAGTGAAAAATAAATTTTTTGAGAGTCGTATTTGAGACTCAAAACCATCCCATACCATCAATGCATGCATCTACTATAACTATGTCAAATTTCAGTGCATACAAGCTCAAACTAATTTTTTTCAATGTTTTCCCCATTCACAACACTCTATGTGTGAGGTCAAATATTTAAAGCATAATTTCTACTAATTATTAAATGTTAAGTGAATTGAAAACTTACCTAACCCCAATATCTTTGACATAATTGAACCTATGACCTCTCAATAACAAATAAAGGTTCTTTGACGATGGGTACTCAACCAATTGAGCTAACCCTTCAGGGTAAATACATACCATGATAAGGACAACAAAAAATAAAAAATAATTTCATATCTTTGACATTTATATTATGATTTTATTTTTTGATTTTTGATTTCTTTGTGTGGTTCATATTTGAGTCTCGATACCCTCCCACACTATCATTGCACGCATCTACTATAACCATGTCAAATTTCAGTGCATACAAGGACAAAATAAGAAAATGTCAACGTTTGCCCCATTCACAGGTCACACTCTAACCAACTCAAGAGAATTATGGCCATATGGAAATTGATTCACTGAAACTTGCAGAGGAAGAGAGAATGCAAAAAAATTAGTATACACTCAACTGATAATACTTTCAGAATTGATAAATCTCTGAAAATATGTAATACTCCACTCACATTTACCCGCTTTTATAAGCTATCCAAGGTAAACATAAGATGCGTATTACTATGATATGACCCGACCGCCAAGTTCCAGTTATGGAAGTGGGGACTACTAACCAAAAACATACTGCCATTCCTCAGGGACTCCAGATCACTCAAGAATTTGATAACTAACCCCGGTGATCAATCACTAAGATAGAACTTTTTTCACAAGCTTTACATCCCAACTACACCCTTGACACACTGTGCATGAGGCTGGAAGGCTCCAACTGCACCCACAAGCCTTCCTGCATGTTGTTTTGACTGAAATCTATTAATTATGTGCCAATGATTGCGATATATATGCCACTTTTTTAGGATTGGCCTGCAGGCCACTACCCATAATTGCCCATAAATTTCTAGAATTAGGTTTAAGATGATAACAAGTCTAAATAATTAATAGTAGGGCTAGATATTACTCAAAACATGCTAGTCACAGAATAGACATTTTGTCAAACATGTAGTAAACATAGTATTTACACGTCATGAATTCATATCTGATCATAATCTTCTTAACTTCATCAGAGAATCATTAAGAAGGATCAATTCCCTCGCAATCTAGCTGTAACAACACTTGTTAACTCATACATTCATCAATCATTCAATAACTTATTGAATCATGAATGAGATATGTGTAAGAACACATCATATAACCATCATATAAATAGAATAGAATCCATGACACTTCATCTATAAAATCAACATAATAACCATTACATATACTCATCAATCATAATAGGAAAATAGCTCATATTAACATATTCAAATCCAAACCAAGTTAGGGACTTCCACGTACCACATGACCATATATTTGGCTGAACCAAATCTCTCTTTCATCCTATCACCCCCATGCCATATTCCAAGCATGAATTCAAAATCATATGGGTTAAACCAAAATAGAACCATATGGAGATTCTAGAGGACAAACCACCTCAATCCTCAACCACAATGATTTCACCTATACCGGTCTAGAAATCACTAACATTGAAACAAGCTTGGATTCCTTCAACTTCCTTCACCAGCTCTAGAGGAATTTCCTATCTCCACCCATCCTTCAAGAGTTTCAGGAGAAATCCCATCTCCACCCTTAACCTTTGGGATTTTTCCCGAGACCACCTCAACTAGAATCTAAGTCTATCGACCATCCAATGTTTAACCAAAATAGAGAACCCACTACATCATGTCTATTGAGGAAATGGAAAGGCAAGGCTAAAACCACTGTAAATCCAAGAAATCGCATGCCAATGATAGAAAAATAACCAAAGAACTACATGCATGTTGTATGCATCCAAATCTCAACAAGGAAATCACACATGTAACCTGTTACCTACAATAAACTCCAGTTGTAGAGTGTTGTTCCAAGATTTCCTTACACTCCCTTTCTTTCCTTTGCTTTCTTTCTTGCCCAAGTGCTTCATCTCTCTTCTCTTAGAGCTCCATTTCTGAAAGTGATCAAAAGTTAAACTGACAAAAGCTGTGAATTATTTCTCTGATGCCTTTTTATCCTTGATGTCTAGTCTCTTCCTTTCCTGTTTCCTTTTTCTTAATTTTCCTTCATTTTCTCTCTAATTTCCCTTGCATGCATACTTTTGTCTCTTCATCTCCCTTTTCTCCTATTTTCCTCTATTTCCTTAATTAAATTACCATTTATTGCCTCTTTTCCTTTGCTAATGCCTTTTTCAATCTCCATAGCCATTAATAAACCACAAGTGACACCCACTATAATGTTTACCCACCATTCATCTTGGAATATGTGTCCCATGACCTTGGTTTTATTTTATTTACATAGAAAATCAACTCGGGGTTGTTACAAAATACATCTTTCTCCTTGCTCACAGTGAAGCACAATGGAAAAATTTGGATGATCTTTCTTGATTTTCGAGTTCTTTATGTGAGTCGTATTTGAGTCTTGAAACCCTCCCATGTCGTCAATGCATGCATCTATTATAGCCATATAAAATTTTAGTGCATATGAGCTCAGATTGAAAAAATTTCAACATTGGCCCCATTCATAGGTCACTGTGTGTGGGGTCAATTAATTAGAGCATAATTTCAACTAGTAATTATTAGTAAATTTTAAACAATGGATTGGTCCTTAGTTGGGGTAGGCCCACAACTAGTAAATAGTAATAAATATTTTCTTCTCCTTGACATTTATGTTAAAATTTTTGTCATTTGATTGCCAAATTATTTCTATGATTCCTATTTGATTCTTGAAACCTTCCCATACCATCAATGCATGAATCTACCATAACCATGTCAAATCTCAGTGCGTATGAGCATAAATTGAAAAAATTTCAAAGTTGGCCCTATTCACAAGTCACATTGTTGCAAACTCAAGAGACTTATGTGGCCCTCTATAAATCGATTCACTAAAACATGTAGAGAATAAAGAGAATTCAAAACAATAAAGTAGAAAATTAATTGATAATACTTTTATATTTTACAAATATTTGGATATACCTCTTTCTCCTTATTCATGGTGAATCAAAATGGTGAAATTTGGGTGATCATGTTTGATTGTCGAATTCTTTCTATGGGTCATATTTGAGTATCAAAACCCTCCCACACAATCAATGCATACATATACCATAGCCATGTCAAATTTCAGTGTGTATGAGCACAAATTGAAAAAAGTTCAACATTGACCCCATTCATAGGTCACTATGTGCAGGGTCAATTAATTAGAACATCATTTCAGCTACTAATTATTAGTAAATTTTAAGCCATGGATTAGTCCTTAGCTGAGGTAGGCCGAAAATTGGTAACAATAAGATTTAGATAGGTGCAAATAATTGGTTCCTAAACATCATTTTTTCATTCATGGGAACTCATATACTTTAATATTGGAAGTAGGAGTGTGAGAGATATAATAAATTATGTCATGTATTGGCCATGGAAACAAGCTTGAGATCAGTGCAAATAATAAAATTCTCTTGGTTTCAAGAATAATATAATATTATCTAATGAACAAGGCCAACCATGTAAAGGTGGAAGCCCATATGCGGCTCCCAACCCCAACAACCACCGCCCCCCCCCCCCCCCCCCCAACACTCAACCTTCAATATTCCCAATATCCAATTTATCTACTCTAAAATATTTGAAAGAAACATAGTAAGAATCAAGCATATATAGAAATTACCAAGAGAACAAAAATTCAAGTTAAATTAAAGAGAAGAAATCAACTAAAAACATATAAATGCATACCTTGTAAATTTCAACATTTTGATATCATTAATCTTCTTCTTCATCCAACTCAACATTTATGTCATATGGTTCAAAAATTATGTTGAAATGATCAGCCATTCTGGCATCATCATCAATGTAATCGTTTCCAATAATCATATCATCATTTGTAACAACCCAAAATAAACATGTAATTAATTAACTAATTAAAATCAAGTTCAAACTATGAGTAGCACTTACCTATGGTTGAAGTCTGCTTACCGCAGCAAGGTTTTGGGGATGACTATATGTAACAACCCAAAATAAACATGTAATTAATCAACTAATTAACATCAAGTTCAAACTATGAGTAGCACTTACCTATGGTTGAAGTCTGCTTACTGCAACAAGGTTTTGGGGATGACTCTCCACCCAACCGTAGGCTCAGTTGCACAAAAACTTGCTACAACTGGCCACCCCTAAGCCCTCAATCAACGTACTACTGCTAGTGACTCCTCTGCCTTAGAACACTATTCTCCCAAGAGAATGAATGACAAGATCTTGGCATGATGGAATGCCTCTCATCTTCCTCACCATCTATTAAATAGAGCATACATTAGGAGGGGAACCACATGCACACACTCCATGGGTCAACATGCAAGTTACTGCTTTCTTGTTTTATTCTTTTGTTTTTACTTTTTGATAGTTTTACTAATTTTTACTATTTTTCTTGTTTTATTTCTTTTGTTTTTACTTTTTGATAGTTTTCCTGATTTTTACTATTTTTCTTGTTTTATTTCTTTTATTTATATTTATTTAGAGCATGTAATTAATTAATTATTATTAATTAATTAAATTGTTTATTATTTATATATTAATATTTTATTATTTAATATTTTTTATTATTAAGGGAGGGACATTACATCATCCATATCATCATGAAGAACATCATCTCTTACATTTGGTTCAACTTCTTCAAGTTCTTCATCTGACAATACATCATCAATATTATCTTCATCGAGAACATTGTCTCAAACATCTCCTTGAACTTCTTCGACATCTTTGTTATCTAGCACATAATCATCTAACGTCTCCTCTACATCATCATCCTCTTGAACATTATCATCTTATTTTGTTACATTAGACTCTACTCGCCTTCCTCTTGGATCATATCTAACAACATATGACCAACCTGATCTACCTGGAATCTTTGAGTAAAAGACTAGTTCGCATTGACTTGGAAGAACATATTGATTTGATCCTAGATCAAATGACATTCTATTAACCATGGTAAATCTATTATCATGTTGAATAATAGTTCTATCAGGATCATTTTCATTCATTTGTAGCTTATATCATTTTACGTCGGATAGAACCAATTTGAAGGAATCAAAGGAACACTCAAGTATGTAATCCAAATACTCATAGTATCGATTTTCACAGACTTGTGGACGTGTGTCACTTCTAGAGGAAACATTAATGAACTAGAAGACTAAAGTTATCCCACAATCATAATTTTTCCTCTTTTCATCCAACTTTTTGATGTGAAATTTATAACCATTGTACCACATATCCTTGTGGTGTTTCAAATGCAATATGAAAAACACATAAAAAAGGCAGTGCCAATTATTAAACATATTCATATAACTTGGAAAGTATCTAAAAAAAGTACACCTGCATTCACATTAATAATATATTTATAAAATAACTTAATAAAATATTGGAGGATGAAAATGCATGTTTGCATGTTTATCTTTCAAACCATTTGCTAACTCAATTTCCCTTTGTGTAAGATTGGCATCTTAGGCATGATGAGCTTCTCTAGCTAATGCAGACACCCCTCCCCATGATAATGTACCATAACATTGTTTACATCTTTTAATCTATGGCTTCATACAATCAATATTGTTTGCAATGTATAAATGTAGTACATCCCATTCTCGAGCAACTATATAAAAAAATCATAATTCACCAATACATATTAGTCACCATTGTCAATATTAATAATTGATGAAAGAATAAAAAATAAACAAGTATGATATACGTAAAAATCAAAATTTATTTATGTTCTTGTGTGTATATTATAAATCTCCACATTACATATTTAATCACATCTCATTTTCATTGTTCTACCTTTCCCCAACAAGTGTTCCCCTTCAAAAATTTTGATGGAGTTCACATCCAAATGTGATCCACACACGTATTTGTTGTTAATTTAGGAAGATACTGACTAATATACACCATGTATTGATATTCCATATATCCCTCCACCATATAATCCTCAGGATGTCCTCTTTTTCTAACTAAAGCCTTCATTGATTTCAAGCACCTCTCCACCTTCGACATTGACCTTGTGTGTACAAGTCCGCACAATTCAATCTCCTCAGCTTGGTGTATGAGGTAGTATTCTTGTGTGCTGAAAAATGTTGGAGGTAGATACTTTTGCATTTCACACATTAGCCAAGGAATTTCTCTCTTCCAAAGTTTTATATCATCTTTATGCATATCTTTCAATGAAAACCATCTACAAATGATGTAAGAAAATAACATGTTTCAACAAAATATAATTTATTACATTACAATTAAAACACATGTCATTAAGTTTAAAAACTAATTAAAAAACACGACATATAAATTTCTACTTACCTCATGTATTTTCCAAGATCATATATAGCTTGTTTGACGTTGTTGTCAAAGTTGAATAGGAGAGATACATGTATAACATACTGTAAAAATAAAAATAAATCTTTATTTGTTTAATCCAAAGTAGACAGAAACACCATAAAGATGTATATATAGCAATATAGTAATATATATACCAAAACAATTACCTTAATGATGCTATGCCAACCCCACCAAATTCACCTTTCTTTGTTAAGATATTATTTATGTTTGAAGAAAAGCCTATGGGAAATTTAATTCTTCGAAGGATGTATTTTAGATCATCGCTTTGATTTTATGTTAATAACCATGGGAGGTTGCTTCAGTCTACATCATTATTTGATTGTATCCTAATTTTTAATTGAATCATTGGCTTCCATAATGTCATTACAAATTTTGACGATTTTTTCTGTATCCCTCCTACCATCTATGTTCCGCCATGAAGTCTGTATGACATTCTTCCTGATATGAACTGTTAGAGAATTATATATTACGGAGCAATGGAACACATAAAATATTGTAGAAATATAAACACAGAAAAAGCACAAAACAAGAGAGACACAGATATATGTGGTTCACCCAGTTTGGGCTACGTCCACCTCGAACAGCCAGTCCTTCCTTTCTATTATCCAGCAAAATGAAGAGACACAACCTATCAGCAAAGCCGCTGTAATATCCTCTGTTTTCTCTCACAGTCTCACCTCTCTGTTTCTCGCTCACACACAGAATACACCTCTATCACCGCCTCAAAATACAATGCCCTCATACAAAGAGAGGGGTTGCCTTCTAGGCAAAAAACCCAAACTAAACATAAGTTTCTACCGGGGTCAGATCCATCTGCCTAATGAACGGCTTTCGATTGACTAGAAATTACTATAACTTTTAACAAGGAAAATTTAATCGTTTTAGCTTCGGGGGCACTGCCCCCGAGCCCCGTCGGGGGACCGTTGGGCCCCGGACCCACAGGCCGTGGCCCGGACCCCCGCGGGGGGCCAAGTCCCCCCCGCGTGGAAGGGTGTACAAAACTTCCTGGGGTATACATCCGACTGAAATAAAGACCTCTGAACAATCATGCTCCACACACAACAATCTCCCACTTGGAGAATGATTGTAGAAACTCCATCGCTGCTTCATTTGCTGGACAATGACTCCTCTCTTCGACCTGGCTGTTTCTCATCTTCATCGTCATCCTTGAAGACCAATTGAAACTGAGCATGTTCTCAGTTTCTCCCTGGTTACAACTTTTGTTAGCATATCTGCAGGATTC
>APFE030616076.1:13465-59865 GCA_000404065.3 Pinus taeda | reverse complement strand
AAAAGACAAGTATGGATATAAATGTTCAAGGCAATGATGTCCTTTATAATGATTTCCCAAACTTCAAACTTCAAAAGGGGTTTAAAACATGCAATGAAAAAATTAATTCCTAAAAGAAAATGAAAATGTGCCACTATACTAGTCAAACAAACTGTGAACTATTGATCATGAAACCCATTATCCTTGCTGCTGTCTAAATACAAAAGAAACTGTGTTCAAAGAAATCCAAGAATTGCAAGCAAAGTAAATATAAAATCAAATTACATCAACTCATATTCTGACCCCTCACCATTAGTCTGGCTATGGCTTTCGGAGGTAATCATAAACAACTTGAGCAATATGATATCTAATTTGCAAGAAAATAAACTAATATCAAATTACACACTCATACTTCAATCTCTCACCATTAGTCTTGCTATGGCTTTTGGAGGTAACTGATAATGACATGAGCAATTTAACATCTAACTTGCAGAAAAATATACTAATATCAAACTACACACTCATCCTTCAATCCCTCACCATTAGTCTCGCTATGGCTTTCAGAGGTAACTGATAATGACATGAGCAATTTAATATCTAATCTAACTAATAAAGCAAATGTACAAAACTAAAATAAATAAGACGGTGCTGGAATTAAAAACTAAGAAAAATAAATCAGCAGAAGGACAAGACTGACTCCATGTCATTAGTCATTGTAAAACTATGTGCAAATGCCCAGGCTACCTATTGTAATCTGGAACAAAGACATTGATCAATTAACAATAGTATAAAGCATGAAAAATTATGGATAGAAGCAAAACGTTAATACCATAAGAGAGGCAATATATACATGTGAATAACTATGGCATAATGAACATAAGGAAATAAAGCATGAAACTATACAACAATAAACAAAACTTCGGCACGTGCAGGGGCCCTCTGCATAGTCCTCGGGCAACAGTGATCAACCATGAATTGAGCTTATAAACAAAGTCTTCTCATGTATTCAAAATGCAGTCATAACACAGAAATAAAGTCACGGCACAGTGGGCTCGTTAACAGTCAAAATTACATTACAAAAGCTAACTAATATGCATATGATAACGTATTATTTATAACAGAGGATGGAATAACTACTTTCCCACAACCTGCACTGATAAAAGACACGTGAACAACCACGTCCAGGAATCTAGCATTATGGCTGCCGTGAAGATTAAATCTTTGGAGGGTGGCTGTTGGATTCGGCTTATGGAGTAGTCCACAGGTGTTGATATGTCTCCTGAGATTGAGGAACAGCCATGCAAGTCTTCATGTGGTGAAAAACAGAGTTTTGTCACCGTAGGACTCTTAGGTTGACCACCGCTTGACTACCTTTGACTATGGCCTCTTTTGATGAATTCAACTAAGCCAATAGGACTCGGTCCATGACCACGTTGTTTTCAACTTGCCCATGTGGCTCGATTTGCCTGAAGACAGCTGCAATATAGACTTTCACAAAATGGCTAAGGAAACTTGAGCTGGCTACGGAAAGTGACAAGATTCTGCAGCTCATAAGCAAAAATCTAGTTCAAATAGGAACACAAAGGCATAGTCAAGAAACCACTTTAAATGATCTTTTATAACTAATATGCAATGATATTGATGGTTTAAGAGGTTCAGATGAATGGAAAGAAGATAGTAAAAGGTGTAGAAGAGATGCAAGTTTGGGGCTCAACAGATGGAAAACTCTAGAAAGAGGCCATGGTTGATGAAATGGCATCTTTTCACAAAAATGAGGCTTGGGATTTAGTGGAGTTGCTGATTGGAAGGAAACCCATTGGTAGCAAATGGGTGTTCAAAAAGAAGACAAATGCAGAAGGAAAAGTGCAGAAATACAAATCTTGGTTGGTAGCAAAAGGTTATTCCCAGTTGCCGGGAATTGATTTTGGTGATATTTTTTCTCATGTTGCCAAGGTAACTTATATTAGATTACTTTTATCCGTTGCTACTACTTTTGATTTTGAGGTAGAATAGATGGATGTGAAGACAACATTTCTTCATGGGGACCTGGAAGAGAAGATCTGCATGAAACAACCTGAAGGCTTTGTGGTGAAGGGTAAGAAAGAACTGGTATGCAAGTTAAAGAAGTCTCTGTATGGGTTAAAACAGTCACCAAGGATGCGGTATCAGAAATTTGATACATTTATACGGGGACTTGAATTCACCAGAAGCAAAGTAGATCACTCTGTATTTTAAATTAATTGGTGACCGTGTTATTTATCCGGTCTTGTATGTGGATGATATGTTGCTGGTTGGAAATGACAAAGCAATTATCCAGGATTTGAATACCCAATTGTCCTCCAAATTCGACATGAAAGATCTTGGTGCTGCAAACTATATTTTGGGCATAGAAATTAAAAGAGATCAGGAAAAGAGGAAGCTCTTGTTAAACCAAAGAAAGTATGTTGACACAATACTATAGAGGTTTAATATGCAGGATAGTAAACTGATGAAGGTTCCTATTCCTATAGGTGTGAGGTTATCTGCTGAACAGTGTCCCAAGACATAAGAAGAGGAAGAGGATATGTCCCGTGTTCCATATGCAAGTGTTAGAAAATTATATATTACGAAGCAATGGAACACATAAAATATTTCAGAAATATAAACACAGAAAACACATAAAACAAGAGAGACACTAATATACGTGGTTCACCTAGTTTGGGCTACGTCCACCCCGAACAGCCAGTCCTTCCTTTCTATTATCCAGCAAAATGAAGAGACACAACCTATAGCAGATCTGCTGTAATATCCTCTGTTTTCTCTCATAGTCTCACCTCTCTCTTTCTCGCTCACGGAATACGCATCTATTACAGCCTCAAATACAATGCCCTCATCTGAAGAGAGGGGTTGCATTCTAGGGCAAAAAATCCTAAACTAAACATAAGTTCTACCTTCAGATCATCTGCCTAATGAATGGCCTAGATTGACTAGAAATTACTATACTTTTACAAGGCAATTTTACATCTGTTTTTAACTTCGGGGGCATTGCAACCGAGCCCCCGCCGGGGGACCGCTGGCCCCCGAACCCCCCAGCCATGGGGGATCGGCCCCCCAGACCCCCGCGGGGGGGACAAGTCCCCCCCACAGCCCCCCACATGGAGGGGTGTACAAACTTCCTGGGGTATACATCTAACTGAAACAAAGACCTCTGAACAATCATGGTCCACACATAACAATCTCCCACTTTGAGAATGATTGTAGCAACTCCATCGCTGCTTCATTTGGTGGACAATGACTCCTATTTGGACCTGGTTGTTTCTTATCTTCATCGTCATCCTTGAAGACCAATTGAAACTAAGCATATTCTCTATTTCTCCTGGTTACAACTTTTTTTAGCATATCTGCAAGATTCTAGCTAGTGTGTATCTTTTCCAACTTCAACTCTCCATCTTCGAACACTGATCGTATGAAATGGTACTTGAGTTGTATGTGTTTACTCTTAGAATGAAATGTTGAGTTATTTGCAAAATGAATGGCACTTTGGCTATCATTGTATAACGTGCCCATATCATTCTCCTTACCCAATTCACCCATAAACCTTTGTAACCAAATAATTTCTTTACTAGCCTCTGTAGTAGCAACATACTTTGCTTCTATTGTTGAAAGTGCAACAACACTTTGGACTTTTGAAACCCAACTAACAGTTGTTCCAGCAACAGTAAATACATATCATGTAGTGCTCTTCCTATTATCTCTGTCACCTACCATATCTGCATCAACGTATCCCTGTAGGGAAATGTTTGAACCACCAAAGCATAATTCTTGATTTGTGGTACCTTTCAAATATCTGAGAATCCATTTCACTGCCATCCAATGTCCCTTTCCTGGATTGTTCATGTACCTACTTACAACTCCCACTGCATGTGCAATATTAGGCCTTGTGCAGACCATTTGATACATTAAGCTTCCAACTGCTGATGCATATGGAACTTTAGACATATAATCCATGTCTTCTTGAGTCTTTGGGCACATTTCCTTACTAAGTTTGAAATGGCTAGAAAAAGGTGTACTAATTGGTTTTGCATTGTGCATATTAAATCTTTTCAACAAATTTTGTATGTACTCATTCTGAGATAATGTTAATTTATGATTTTTCCTGTCTCTAGTTATTCTCATACCAAGGATTTGTTTTGCAGCTCCCAAACCCTTTATTGCAAATGAATTTGCCAATGTTCTTTTGAACACATTTATTTCCTGCATGTTAAACCCTGCAACAAGCATGTCATCTACATACAATAACAATATAATATAGCTTCCATCATTTTGCTTTTTCAGATAAACACAATGACCAGAGTGACATCTAGTATAACCTTGTTCAGACATAAACTTGTCAAATTTTAGATACCACTATCTTGGAGCCTGTTTTAAGCCATACAAGCTCTTCTTCAACCTGCACACAATTTTCTCCTTCCATTTCACTTCATATCCTTGTGGCTACTACATATATATATCTTCCTCCAAATCTCGGTGGAGAAAGGTTGTCTTTACATCTAACTGCTCAAGATGCAAATCTTCAACTGCTACTAGACTTAAAATAGTTCTTATTGAAGTCATTTTAACAACAGGAGAAAATATTTCATCAAAATAAATACCTTTCTTCTGTGAAAACCCCTTCACCACAAGTCTAGCTTTGTACCTCTGTTTTCCTCCATCTTCTTCCTTCAGCTTATAAACCCATTTATTTTTCAATGTAGCTTTTCTTGCAGGCAACTTGAATAAGTCCCAAGTCTGGTTATTCATTAAGGAGTCCATCTCTTCTTCCATGGCTACCTCCCACTTCTTCTTGCTTTCAGCCTGCATTGCTTCTTCATAACATTTGGGTTCACCAGAATCAGTCAACAATAAATAATATAATGAAGGAGAGTATCATTTAGGGGGTCTACTTATCCTGGTAGATCTTCTAACACCACTTTCAGGTGTCTGGGGTGCCTATTGCTGTTGTGGTGGTTGTTTTTGTTGTGGTTTTTGATTATTTTTATTTTCAGGCACCTTTACTTTTTCAGTGATCTCATCAAGGACTGCATATTCCTTGTTTTCTTTTTCCTATTTCTTTTCCTGCAACTAATTCTTATACAAGACCTTTTCATTGAATATTACATCTCTGCTCCCAATGATTTTGTGATTTTTGTGATCATATAAGCGATAATCAAAAACATTAACACGATATCCAATAAAGATACATCTCTTTGACTTTCCACAAGCTTTGTTCTATTTTCTTTATCAGTATGGACAAAGGCCTCACAACCAAAATTCTTTAAAAAGGAGTAGTTTACCTCTTTACCTGTCCATGCTTCCTCTGGAACACCACCATCCAAGGAAATTGAAGGCCCTCTGTTTATTAGATAAATAGTAGTATCTACATCATCTGCCCAAAACTATAAAGGCAATCCTGAATGCAATCTCATGCACCTTGCACACTCCATGATTGTTCTGTTAATCCTTTCTGACACACCGGTTTCTTGTGGTGTTCTTGGAATTGTCTTCTCTTTACGAATTCCATGCTCTGAACAGTACCTATCAAACTCTTTGTTGCAATATTCACCTCCATTGTTTGATCTAAGACACTTCAATTTCTTTCCTGTCTCAATCTCAACCAAAGTTTTCCATTTCTTGAAAGTATCAAATACATCAGATTTATTCTTAATACAATAAATCCAAGTTTTCTAGTTGCATCATCAATAAAAATAACATAATAATGAGAGCCACCGAGAGATGATACCTTAGCAGGTCCCCATACATCTGTATGCACAAGCTCTAATTTTTCGCTCTTTCTTTTCTTTCCCAACTCTAAGAAATCTGACTCTCTTCTGTTTTTCATAAATGCAATTCTCACAGAAGTCCAAATCAACATTCTTCAAACCCGGCAACAAATTCCTTGAGTGAAGAATCTTCATCCCTTTTTCACTCATGTGTCCAAGCCTATGATGCCATAATGCTGTATCTGCTCCTTTGGAAGTTAAAGCATTAACAGATTTAGAAATACCATTGCATAAATACAATGTACCAACCTTTTCGCCTTTTGCTATTACCAGGGCTCCTTTGGTGATCTTCCAAGCTTTATCTGTGAAAGTTGTCACACCACCTTCACCACCTAGCTGCCCTGTTGAAATCAGATTTTTCTTTAGATCTGGAACATGCCTTACCTCCTTTAGTAGCCATTGGTTTCCATTCTGCTGTTTTACAAGAACCTCACCCATTCCAACAATTTTATAGGATTTATCATCACCCAAACGAACTTGTCCAAAATCTCCTTGAACATAGTCATGAAAATATTTCTTATCAGGTGTGGCATGGAATGAAGCCCCTGAATCTACCACCCAAGAATCAGTAATATTTTCGAAAGAAAGAATCAAAGCATCTTGTAACACCTTGCCTGTCACATTTGCTTCATGATTGTTTTCTTGTTGTGAATCTCCTTCTTTTCCCTTCCTAGATCTACAGTCTTTCTTTAGGTGTCCTTTCTTTCCACATTTCTAGCACACTATCCCCTATCTGGACTTGGATATGCCTTTCCTTGATTTACTGCGATATCCTGAGCTCTTTCCTCTTTCCATTTTCCTTCCTCTAGACTCTGCACTCAAAGCATTTCCCGATGTCTCATCAGAGCTTTTCCGTCGCATTTCCTCGCTAAGGATAGCATCGACAACATCATCAAACTTTAAAGTACTAGATCCAGAAACGGAGTTACTAATGGCCATTACCAAACCATTCCAACTTTCTGGTAATGAGCACAAGAATAACAGAGCTCTAACTTCATCATCAAAGTTTACCCCTACAGAACATAACTGACTTGTAACAACATTAAAATCATTTAAATGATCTGCAACAGATCCACCTTCCAACATCTTCATATTAAATATCCTTTTCATAAGAAATACCTTGTTTGAGGCTGAGGGTTTTTCATATAGTTTCTCCAACACCTTAATCAAACCCTCTGTCGTTGTTTCCTTCGAAATGTTGAAGGCGACCGATGCTGCAAGGCACAGCCATATTGTTCCGAGTGCCTTTCTATCGAGAAGGTTCCATTCTTCATCGTCCATATCCTTCAACTTCTTTGTTTTTCCGCCCAATGGTAGGTATAGATCTTTCTGATACAAATAATATTCCATCTGCATCTTCCACAGCGAGAATTTTTGGCCGTTAAATTTCTTGACCCTAAACTTACCATTTTCCGCCATTGCTCCCACTCGAACTAGGAACCCTTCTTTCCTACGAGTTTATTAGCCAAATAGACCTTCGACTCTGATACCAGTTGTTAGAAAATTATATATTACAGAGCAATGGAACACATAAAATATTGCAGAAATATAAACACATAAAATGCACAAAACAAGAGAGACAGATATACGTGGTTCACCCAGTTTGGGCTACGTCCACCTTGAACAGCTAGTCCTTCCTTTCTATTATCCAGCAAAATGAAGAGACACAACCTACATCAAATCCACTGTAATATCCTCAGTTTTCTCTCACAGTCTCACCTCTCTGTTTCTCGCTCACACAGAATACACATCTATCATCGCCTCAAATACAATGCCCTCATACAAAGAGAGGGGTTGCCTTCTAGGGCAAAAAACCCTAAACTAAACATAAGTTCTACCGTCAGATCATCCACCTAATGAACGGCTCAGATTGATTAGAAATTACTATACTTTTACAAGGCAAATTTACATCTGTTTTTAGCTTTGGGGGCGCTGCCCCCGAGCCCCCGCCGAGGGACCGTTGGCCCTCGAACCCCCCAACCGGGGGGGATCAGCCCCCCTGGACCCCCGCAGGGGGGACAAGTCCCCCCTGCACCCCCATGCGTGGAGGGGTGTACAAAACTTCCTGGGGTATAAATCCGGCTGAAACAAAGACCTCTGAACAATCATGCTCCACACACAACATGAATTGTATCAAAGAAATGAGTTATTTTTAAGTGCTAATAATAGGGAAACCTCATAAATTGAAGGGGATAACTTTTCATTCCTCATGGAAGCCCATGTCCTTCACAACAATTTATGTTATACTCCAACTAGGCAATGTTTCATTCTTCTTGGTTTTAATCTAGTCTCTTCTTTCCCATCAAAATTATACTTTTTAGTAGCACGATAGCTATGGTTCTTAGAGAGGAATCGCCTATCCTCACCAAACACCTCCTTTCCTAAACTTGTTAAACGGCGAGATTTCATCTTAGGACCACAAACCAATCATGCAAATTTACCCTTTATTTGAAAGCCTACAATAGATGGATTAATGCCAATTATAAACGAAGGGATCATTTTAAAAATCATGCTTGATATGATATAATTGAAATAATTCTATAATATTAAAGTGTAATAGAAAATTACTGATTCAGGTGGATATTGGTGTCTACCCGCCAATTCCACTTGGACCCCAACCATTATTTCTTTCAATTTTTCAGTTTCCTTATTTGTAGCACAATTTACTATTTTGGTAGTTTTTCAGGTCTTGAACTTCCGGAGCCACTTTGAGGCCCTAAACAACGTTTTTTGGGAAACCTGGGAGCAACATGGCTCCATGGACTGATGTGGCTCTTCTCAAATTTGTAGTCCTCAGATATATATTTCTAACGAGGTATTGTGTGCATCGAATAGAGATCATATGCCAAAGATACGACCCCAAGAAGTTGATGTACCAATTTACCTAAAATGGGGCCCATAGTTTGGCGCTTCATCTCCTAGGGTTAGGGTTTTGGATGTTTACGGTTTTCCATTTTTTCTCAACGATAAATAGGCCTTTGAGCCTCATTGTAAGAGAGTTCAGAGGCATGTAGCCACCACATCTCTTCTCATAGATCAGCTACCATCACCCTAGCTGGTTTATTTCCATTTTTGTTTATAAGCATATTTCAGTATTTTACATTAATGAAATGAAGTATTATTTCTGCTGCATCTTTGTATTTATGGTTATATATGTAATTTGTTGTGTTCTTGTTTAAATCCGGATTAGTGGTATCAAAGCAGTATGCTCTTTCTTTGTTTTTCTTTTCATGTCCCCAATGAGGATGGGATATAAGGAGTTAGGGCTTGAACTGGTCGAACCTTTGCAAGACCAACCTCATAAATCTCGATGGTCTCCCATGGCAAATGAAAAGAAATACGAGGGGGCAGGAGATCCTATCAAAATCTTGCTGGAAGAAGCCCTTGAGCGACAAAGGAATGTGATGATGGAAAACTTTACCCAAATCCTTCAACGACTACCCAGGGGTGACGCATCAACTTCCAACAACTACTATGGAATTGGTACAAGTTAACTTTGAAATCCCCATATTCGAGGGTCAGATAGATGCAGATGCCACAGATAAATGGTTAAATCTGCTAGAAGGGTATTTTTCTATTTATGATTTTTCTAGCTGGGGAAAGATTACTTTCACTCTTGTCAAGCAGCCCCCCACATCAAGGACTAGTGGGAAACGTACTGTGAGCAGAAGGATGAAAGTACGGGCTCACTATTTTCAGCTGCACCCACTTGAAATTCATTTCAGGACACCATCAAGGAGTAGTACTACCCTATCAAAAGCTATGAGGACAAATACATAATGTGGACCACTCTGCGGCAGGGAAGGGATGAAGATGTGCCAGAGTTCACAAATATTTTTCATACCATTCACACAAAGTTGGGTATCAAGGGTTCTAAGCTGCATTCGGTACTGAAATACCACAGATGCCTACATAGGTACATCCAGGATTAGATGGAGTTCCTGAACATATCCTCGCTTGGCATCACATACTGCTACACTGTCAAGATCGAGCAAAAGTTTAAACAAAAGAAGTGAGACTTTGGATCTGCAAATCCGAAGAACAAAGGACAAATCTAAGGCAGGGTGACCCAAGACAACCCGTTGAAGCCATAAGAAAAGAACAACACCATGAAGTCAAAGAAGGACACAGGAAAGTGGTGTGAGTTCCAGAAGAACCCCACTCACAACACAAGTGAGTGTCGAACCAAGCAGTCGTTGGTGGCTGAGTTGAAGGCTTCAGAATTAGATGCATGTTCTGACCCTAGGTCAGAACCCAACAAGGGGAATGACAAAGGGAAGAAAATCATTGATGGGGAGCCCAATGCCACCATTTCCACTGCCAAGATCTAGAAGAATGAGCCCGAAGATCTAGAGGAGGGGGAGCGTCTTTTCCACTCATAGATGTGGGTGAAGGGTTCGCCGCTATAATTCATTGTTGACAATGGGAGCCAAAAGAACCTCATTTCAGCAGAGGTCGTGAAGTGGCTGGGACTACCAACCATACCACACCCACAACCATATAACATCGGGTGGCTTTACCAAGGATGAGATCTTTGAGTTTGCTAGTAGTGCCACCTTCCCTACAACATCAAACCCTTCACAAATGAGGTATTGTGTGATGTTGCACCTCTGGATGTTTGTGATGTATTGCTAGGCCAACCATACTTGTGGAGGCGACATGCTATGTATGAGTCAAGGCCTCGCTATGTTATTATTTCTTTGTGTAATTCATTATATAGGATACCGGAGGTAGCCCCACCTATCACCACCTCTTTGATCTCTACTAAGAAATGTAACAAGATCATCTCCGAGACTAGGAAATTCATTTTCTATTTGGTTCACTCCCAAAGTAAGGGGAAGATTGTCACCACATCCATGACCCCTATGAAGGGTTCCTCCATGCAGCAACAACAACAGATGGATACAATCATGAAAGAAGACAGGGACATCTTCTCCTCACCCACAAGGGTACCGTTGCACTGTTAGGTCAAGCATTCGTCCGATTTGACTTCCAGAGCACCTTTACCCAATGGGCCAATCTATCACCACTCCATTATGGAAAATGCCAAGTACAAGCAGTGACATGATCAACATCAGGTACCACACAAGTTTCAAGTGGGTGACAAAGTCTAGTTGCATTTGCAGAAAGAATGCCTTACAAGAGCCCATCAGAAGCTCAAACCACTTTGACATGGTCCTTACACTAGTAATAAGGTTGTGGGAAATAATTCATTTGAGCTCAGCATTCCCCCATTCCTTGGCTTGCACCCAGTGTTCATTGTGGACCGCCTTCGATCATACTTTCCACCATTACTAGACACATTAGACATTGCAAAACAACTCACAACAACAAAATTAAATCCAGATTGCATGGAATAAGCTGCAACTGGTCGGATCATGGACACGCAGATCAAGCACACTCGTCAACAGAAGATCCAACTATATTGAGTTGTCAAAGCAGGTCAACTCCTTCACCAGGGCAAGTGGCTCACCAGGGACCAAGTTTTGCAGAAGTTTCCTCATCTCATGGAGGAACTCAATACAATGGGGACCATTGCTTCCTAAGGGGGGAGGAATGATCTAGGTGGATATTGGTGGCCACCCACCAATTCCACTTGGACCCCCACCATTGTTTCTTTCAGTTTTTCAGATTCCTTATTTGTAGCATAATTTACTATTTTTAGTAGTTTTTCGGGTCCTAAACTTCCGGAGCCATTTTGAGGCCCTAAACGACGTTTTTCTGGAAAACTGGGAGAAACATGGGTCCATTTCCAACTATTCCTCATCCCAAATTTGTAGTCCTCGGATAGATCTTTCTAACGAGGTATTATGTGTGTCAAACAGAGATCGTATGCCAAAGTTACGACCCCAGGAAGTTGATGTACCAATTTACCCAAAATGAGGCCCATAGTTTGGTGCTTCATCTCCTAGGGTTAGGGTTTTCCATTGTTTCTCAACAATAAATAGGCCTTTGAGCCTCATTGTAAGAGAGTTTAGAGGCATGTAGCCACCACTTCTCTTCTCAGAGATAAGCTACTATCGCCCTAGCTGGTTTATTTCCATTTCTATTTGTAAGCATATTTCAGTATTTTACATTAACGAAATGAAGTATTATTTCTACTGCATCTTTGTATTTATGATTATATCTGTAATTTTTTGCATTCCTGTTTAAATTTGGATCAGTTACATACCAACAGAATGTATTAGTCATGGGGCATCATGAATTTTCCATATAAGTATTCCATGGAATTGAAATTTCATTGTAAAGTTAATAAAGGAAAAATAAGACCAAGGTCATGGGACATGTATTCCAAGATGAATGTTGGGAAAAACGTCCTAGTGGGTATTCATTTGGTTTATTATGGCTAAGGAAATTGGAAAAGGCATTGGCAAAGGGTTTGAAAAGGCAAAGAGGCATAATTAACATTTTATTTATGAAAAAATAGGAGAAAAGGAAGGTGAAAGGTCACAAAATTGCATGAAAGGATAACTGAAGGAAAAATAGAGGAAATTGAAGAAAATAGAGGCTTCAATGATAAAAGGGTTTCTGAGGATCAGTTCACAGCTTTTGTTGGTTAACCATTTGTTAGTTTTACCTTGGAGCTCTCTTCTATTCTTTCATTCTCTCATACTATTGCATTATTAGAGAATTCTTAGAGCATTCTAGCATTGGAGAAAGGAATGTAAAGGAAGGACAAGGACAACAAGGATAAGAAAGGAAAATTAGATCAAGTAGCTTTAGTAGGAATACTTGCAGGTAACAGGTTGCATGTGTGAATTCCTAGCTAGTTGGTGAATGCATGGTATATGCATGTATGTATTTAGTTCTCTTGTTGTCATTGGCATTGGTTTTCTGAGGTGTGACAATGGTTATAGCCTTGCCTTTCCATTTCCAGATAGCCTTGGTGTGATGGGGTTATTTTATTTGGTTGATCTTTTGATTGTTGGATGGTTTTGGAACCAAGTGAGGCGGTCTTGAGAAAATTCCCATGGGTCCTAGGAATCCCTTGACCATTTTGGCGAGAGCAGTAAAGCCTGAGGGTGGATATAAGAAAATTCCTCAAGGTATTGGTGAATAAATTCTGAGGCATCCAAGCTTGTTTTGGGCCTAACAATCTCTTGACCAGTTTTGGCAGGATTACGGTAAAGCCTTAGGGTGGAGGTGGTTTAATCTTTGAGAAGCCCTAGTTGTTTATGGGCTAGTTTTCTTATGTGATCTCTTGATCGATTTTGGTGAGATCGTGGAAGAATTATGGTGGAGGTGGTTTAATATCTAGGAAGCCTTGGTTGTTTATTTATTGAGTCCCACATTCATGCTTGGAATATGGCACAGGGGTGGTTGGCTAAAAGAAATATTTTGTTCAGCCCAATCTATGGTCAGGTGGTACATGGAAGTCCCTGACTTAGTTATTATGCATATGTTAATAAGATCTCTTTTCCTCTTGTATTTCATGAGTACTTGTACTTGTTATTATATGGCTTTGATGGTTGTTCTATCATGGTTATTATTCTAGTTATATGTTAGTTATAAGCATGGTTCCATAACAGGTACTAGTTATGGCTCTAGATATGTTTGATTAATTGATGAATGGTTATTGAATGCATGAGCTAATAAAGGTTATTACAACTATTATGAGACGGCATTAGACCTTCTTGATGATTATTAGATAAGTATCAGGCCCCTATGTTTAGATATGCATTCATAACCTATAAACTACATATTCTCAATATGTTTAACGAAATGACTATTTAGGCCCAGTTAGGTAAAGTGTTTGATCAATTTTGTATGGATGGCTTTGTCTTGATGTCATTAATGGTTATGGAAAGTCTCATTAAGTTCTGGGTAATGGTTTGGAGGTTGACCTGGAATTTAGCCTCAAAATCTGGGACCGCACCCTCTAATATGAAGATTTTAGGTCACAACCACTACCTAGTAGGCGTATGCATGCAATTGGAGGCCCCCGACTACTTGGAGGCCTTTTCATACTTGTAGTTGGGAGCCCAAGTCATTTAAAAGGAATTTCATCTTAGGGTTTGTGCACTGGGAGTGGTTTTTTAGCTCCTGCAACTCACGAGGATTGTAAGTAAGGTTCCAGTTTGTCAATTCCACTTCCTTATTTATACCTAAGGAGTTTGAGTCATGTCATAGTATCCATCAACTCATGTTTACATGGTAGGGAAATGGTAGTGGGTAGATGCAGGAGGTGGCATTATAGATTGGTATAGGAGGATGGTTCAATACTTGGTCTGGATGGCACATTGTGTTTAACATGCATTCATATCGGTGTTTATATGATTGTTATGCATACATTGTCATGGATAGGGTTGTCATGCATGAGGTCATCCTATACAGTTGGTGTTATTAGGCATGATGTCAATATATTGATATTATTATGTTTATACATGTATCATTCTAATCTGGATTGATTTTGCAGATGAGATAACCTCCCCTGAACTTCGTTGAGGTATGTCGATTATGTTTGTATTTTGTTTATCTGATATGGTATGCTTGCAAGAAGAGGAAGATCAAACATGACTAACAAAATGGTGGATTATAGTTCATGAGAGTCTCCTTACAGATCAAATGAGAAACCAAGAGATGAGTACTCTCCTGACATAACAAACACCTTGAGAAGTCTAAAGGAAGAGATTATAAGTTGCAAGGTGGATAATGATAGAATAATTGAGACATAGGAATGGATTTCTAGGGCATAGAAAAAAACAAACACAAGTCAATGTAGTTATCCTTAATAATTTCTCAGACTTACAGTGACAGGGTGATGCAGGAGCATCGGAACGAGCCAACAATGTGGGAGATTGCCCACATGTTGTGGCTTGAATACCGTATTTTACTTGCTGTTGCTGGTAGAGTCAAGTTCAGTTAGTTATTGTTGTAATAGTTAAAAAAATCTTTCTATTTGGTGTTGATTTGTTAGGCGCATCTTTTGTTGGAATAAATTTATGTCACCTTATCTGCTGTTAGAGTATTTAGGGAAATAAATGGCAAATTGAAGATTCTTGGAGCGATCAACGCCGGTTTCTTCTGGGAGATCTTGATTCAGGAGCGCTTGAAATCCGGCAACAGGCTATAAACAGGTGTTCTGACCGCCGATTGTGTCAAATGCAGCTACGTTGGACTGGAAATGGGGCAATCACTGAACTTGCATTTAAAATCTAACTGATATTTGGCAGAGGACGGATGGATTGAAAGGAATCCGCTTAAAATCCAGGCGATAGCGTGATTTTTGTATGTCAAAGTCTTGATATGCCAAAATTAGAAAGGAGAAAGAGATGGGATCGACGTTTATTTTTCTCTTTCTGTTGTTTTATCAGGTAGCGTATACAAAAATTGTGACCTGCGTTGTCACAGAGATATAGGAACAGATGTTCGGTTGGCGGATTTTTGTTTTTGATTGTGATTTATTAGCGTAGGATTAGCTTTGATGCAATAAATAAATGGATCTGTAATCTTCAGGAGGTTAATAAGATTGGGTAGGCGGAAATTCACGCCTCTGTTTTGTATAACAGGTGTTGAGATTTTTTTTTCCCTGTTTTTTGTTTCGTTGTGGCCTCAGATGCGAGAGGCTGGGTGTTGAACGAGCGTTGTTCTGGCTTTAGTATTTATTTGCTGTTCATTTTATTCATATGGAAATGAAAAATTGAGAACTGGCGTCATCCATAATTAAAAAAAAAAAACAGAGGTATTGTGTATGTTGCGTGACCTTTGATGCGTGTGTGAAGTGTTGCGCATCGGTGTTTGCCCGAATGGCTTTCAGTTTGTTTGATTAATTTCCTTTGGTATGTAATACAAAGTTTGTAGGCCTATGCCTCCGTAGATGAGATACATTCATGGTGTATATCGGCATTGGAAAGGAAACCAGTTTTAAATTGAATGATATTCAATCACATTTTTTAATTGCGTTGGGATAAAGGTCGATGTTTATAAATGTTTTGTTGGTATCAAACAGAAATGTAATTGTTATGCGATGGGCTGTGCACTGTATAACGAATGCAAGAATTCAATTCTTCATTTTAATGTAACCAGACTTTTCCATTTTTGATATTCCGCATTCTAAAATAAACAGAGTTTTTCTATTTGAATTGATTGAAGTTTGGAGCAGATTTAGCATAGGCGTTTTGGTGCATCACAGGGAAACCCAGATATCAGTTATGTCCATAAGGAAATGACTAATGGAGCATATGGTAGCAAGTCTCATAGTGGGCACATGTCAGACAAGGATGACATAGTCAGAGACGGTAGATTCTTGGATACCCCATATAGGAGAAGAAGTGAATATGGGTTCTACTCTAGTTTTGGTTCATATAGGTATCATGGTCATCATCGCTATCATCCTTACAGGGGGGGTGATAGGGGATATTTTCTGGATGAGTTCAGGAAATCCAAGCCACCTACATTTGACGAAGAATTGAAGAAGACATAAGAGGTAGAGGCATGGTTGCTTGGAATGAATTTATTTGAGATGCATGATTATACAAAGAACATAAAGGCCATAATAGTTATTTGTAGTCTCAAAGGGAAAGAAAACATCTGGTGGGAAGATCTAAAATGTGTCAGAGATATCAGGATACAGGATTTGAGATGGCATGGTTCAAAATTATTTTATGAAAGAATTGATTGTCATAGAGATACTATGACAGAAAATCCAAGGATTTCTATTAGTTGAAGATGGGATTGATGATAGACGAGGAGTACATGAATAAGTTCCTATATTTTTTGAGGTATGTGTCATATCTTAAGGATGAGAAGACAAAATTTCAAATATTTATCAGTGGAGTACCATTAGAATTCAAGTATCAGATTGAGTATGATGAGACTCATTCACTAAAGGAAGTTGGAAAATTGAAGCATTGTTATGAGCAATCAAATCATAAGACCGAGTCTAAGTAGGATTGGAAGGGAATGACAAGACTAAATGAAAATGGCCACCAAAGAGAACAATACCTCGGGGTGCAGGTGAGAAAGAATTCTTACAAGAAGTTTAATGTAGTTCAGAAGGGACATGGGTTATAACCTGGAGAGAAATAGAACAAAGGTAGTGGGTAATTGCAGTGGTATATATGTGGCAATGATCATCACAAGAAGGATTATCCATTGTATCATGGTGGCAGGACTCATATCTACAGTGCTCAAGAGGCACAGACAGTTGGGGATTATGGGTAGATAATTTCTCAGATATATGCAACATTTGATAACAAGCAGGCATATCACTAGGAATCCATCATTGAGATGGAAGGTAAGCTATGTGAATTAGTTATTTCAATTTTGGTTGACCTTGTATGTAATCATAGTTATCTTAATCCTGACTTGATTATAGTTATATAATTGCAATTGGCTATAGGTACTAAGAAAATAGATCATCATTGGGTAAGATATTACACGTTTGAGCTTAGAAGTATGCATATGCAACACATCTGAATGTGCTTTAGTTGGGATCCTACAAAATTATTTTGGAAATGGATTGGTTGTACCTTCACAAGACTTAGGTGGATTCTTATGAGAAGGCCATTGAGTGTTTGGATGATGATGGAGAGTAGAGAATATTATAGGGTGAGAAGAATCCTACATCGGTGTGAATGGTTACAGCTATGCAGGCAAAGGTAAATTGTAGGGATGGGTGTGTATTGTTTATACTGCATGTTTCTAGTGATAAAAGGTAAGGATGTTGAGGATGCAGAAGTATTGAAGAGGTATCCTATTTTACAACAATTTTAGGATGTGTTTCTAGATTAGATTTCATAGTTGCCTCCTCAGAGGGAAGTGGACTTCTTTATTAATTTGGTACCAGAGGCAACGGAATCATCGAAGGAACCTTATAGGATGAGAACTCCAGAGCCAATGCAATTGATGTTGCAATTGAAGGAAATTCTTGAAAAGGGATACATTAGGCCAAGTGTATCACCTTGGGTTCCACTAGTGTTATTTGTTAAGAAGGATGGTACTCTCAGGTTGTGTATTGATTATAGGAAGTTGAACAAGGTGATGATCAAGAATATGTATCCCTCATAGAGGATTGATGATTTGTTTGATCAATTGAAGGGAGCATCAATGTTCTTGAAGATTAATTTGAGTTCAGTATATCATCAGGGACACATTAAATAAGAGGACATCTAAAAGACTAGTTTCTGGACTAGGTATGGGAATTATGAGTTTTTTGTGGTTCCTGGTTTGACTAATGGTCCATATACTTTCATATGTCTGATGAATAGCGTGTTGCATCCTTATCTGGACACATTTGTGATTGTATTCATTCATTATATATTGATATATTCTAAGAATGAGGAAGAGCATGTAGAACACTTGGCAACAATATTGATATTTCTAATAGAGCATCAGTGGTATGCCAAGCTTAGAAAGTGTAATTTATTTCAGACAGAGGCACATTATTTGGGACATGTTGTTTCCAAGGAAGGCATAGCATTAGATCCAAAAATGATCAGAGCTATTATGGAGTGGGAAGCTCATAGAAATGTGGATGAGGTTAGATCATTCATGGGGTTAACATCTTATTACAGGAGGTTCATCAAAAAATTCTCATGGATTTCCTATCCTATTAAATCATTGCAGAGAAAATGAAAGAAATTTGAATGGACAGAGGAATGTGCAGCAAGTATGGAGTAGTTGAAGCAGTTGCTTACAAATTCTTTGGTATTGAAGATTGTAGATCCATATAAAGAGTTTGTGGTATGTGTTGTCACTTCCAGAGACAACCTTGGATTGCTTACAAGACTAATGCCTGGTAACATATAGATTTATGTGTCTCATATGATCTTCAAGAACCTAGAGACATCATATACCTATTATACACATATGTAAATACATACAATAAACAACATGGGTTGGTCCTTCATCCAAGGACATAAGCCATGTATTTCTAGTGCTCTTTCACATATACAACTCACAAGAATATATGTATGAATTAGTGGAGGTTGAGTAGTTTGAGGACCTACAACTTAATTAACTTTAGCAAAGAAATGGGAGAAGAAAGGGAGATAGAATAACTAATCATATAGAGCTTGAAACCTAGAGAATTCTATATTTATCACATAAAGCTTGGAGCTTCAAGAGTTCTACACTTGTCTGAATTACAGGTAGACATAATGGATCAAGTAGAAATGAATGCTATGATTCATGGAGCGCAATTTAAAGAGATAATCTGAAAGCTACATACATGCATGTGCATTAACAAGTCAACACAAATGAATATGTAAAATCATATGAAACATTTATGGCAGCTACAATTACATGAACTCAGAGAGGAAACATAAACATAATGGAATTTAATAGAGGGAAAACTTACTGTAGTACTCGAATGTAGGAATCACCACCCATTCATTAATATTTCGGAAGATGCAAATATTGAAGTAATACAATCACATAAATAACATGTGTTTTTTCTTCGGAATTCAAAACCTTTTCTAAGTGTTTCTTCCTCCCTTTTATAAAGAAATGGGGAGCAAGGAAATTAGTTACAAAAATATCTCCTAGCTAGAGTTTACGACTGTATATATGACTAGCCATCTCAGCGTGCAACCTCTAATTATCACAACAGTAAGATAAATTTCTTGAAAACAAAACAGAATAACAACACAACGATCAACAACAACAAAACAAAACTAATCTAGTGAAACTGAAATGATGGTCTTGAAAATATCTCCATGCCACTCTTCTTTGCTGGCCTCTGGTCCAGGCGTGTTTTTGCTAAATCACGACTAATCCTCTCTCAGCCAGTTCCTTGTCACTTTCAGTCTTTAATAGTTTTGTTCCTTCTCTTTCATGAATCAGGAGAAGTCACCCATCATGGCGATAACAAACTCTGAATGTGGCTGCCAACTCATCCACCCTCCTAGAATCCCTGTAAAACACTATTAGCACCTTGATTTTTCTGGTGATGCAATTATGGTATAATATGGAGGATTTTCTGGTGCTGGAACTTATCACTAAAAACATTACAAAACAGGAAAGTTCTAATCCCCTTTAGGCCCCTTTGCTTCAACCCCTTTATGTAATTCTCTTCATATGACCGGGGTCTAAAACTAGGTACTTAGCCCTAAGGCGCTAGAACCTTTAGACTCATGTTCATAGTCCTTTTTCCTTTTATACATAGAATCTCACACCTTGGCGATTTCTTTTGCTCACATTTAGTATCTCCCCCTGACACTTGCGATCACCAATTCATGGGATTGGGCCCACACGGGATATCACAATCGCAATATAGGAGAGAGGGCCTTTTTACCATTTTTTACAGTGTTTTCCGCTTACCCAGATGCGATGGTTTATAGAACACATCACATAAGATATCACATGTGAGAGGGGTCTCGCATATCACAACACAAGTTGGAAGGGACTTTGGTGGAGGAGGGACTTTGACTTGTGCGATCGCCAATTTGTGGGATTGATGATGTCATCAGTGCCACATGTCACTTCCTGAGTGGTGACACATATTGCCTAGATATGCCCCCATAAGACCCCTAAAAATTCCAAATCTTCATGCCATGTGTTCTCCATACCACCACATCATGCTGACATCAACCGCCACGTGGGTTTATTAGGACTACTAGGATTCTACCACATGTAACCTCTAGAGGAGAGAGAAAAGGGCCCATAAACCCTTGTTTTTTATTTGAATTTCTTTGTTAAATGAAATTGGCCCCTCCCAATGCTTTAACACTAAAGGCCCAAATTTTGGTGATTTCATTATATTGATGTTTGACGATTTTCATGATATTAGCGTTTGGTGATTTTCTGATATTGACATTCAATGTTTTTCATGATATCAACGTTCAACAATGTTCTGATATCAATGTTCGGCGATTTTCATGATATCAAAATTCGATGATTTTCATGAAATTATGTTTCTATGCACCCTTTTGCACCTGCGATCACTGATATGCGATATTGACACTTGGCATCATGAAACGCCGATATGATTTGTGCCATGGGCCTCTAACCACCGATCCCTAATCATGATATTTATTCTAACCTCCCCTATTGCTACTTTAGAAAAATGTTCATTGCAATTTGCGATGCACTCCTGGACCTCCAATATGTTTTTCTCCTATAGTTCAAAAGAAACAGAACCCTTGGACTTCAACAGGGCATATCTTCTGATCTAGAAGTCCATTTTTGGACTTCCATATACTATTGGAAAGCATATTTCAAGAACTATCCAATCAAGAGGGTCTGATTTAGCCTTGAGAGATTCTGTGGCTTGGGAAATGGCTTCAAACTTCTCTATTCTTTGGTCCTCATTGTAAAATTGGAATTCTATTTTCAGAAGGTGACAACATTGGCTCCATCCACAGATAGTGCCTTGCTGGCAAGGTGCTGAGAACTTGCAGTTTGTGAACTTATCTTTTGGACATGGAGTCTTTTTAAACAAGCCAAAATTTTGTGAAAGTAGAACTTTAAACATAAAACTATAAATTTTATATGATAATTACAATACACACACTGGTATTTAGAATGAGTGCAAGGTAGTACCTTTTAATTCTAGAAATAAAGTTTGAGGAACTAAACATTTACTGGTAGCTCCAACAATTCACCTTCCAAATTTTTGAGCAGATATGTATTATTTCCTTTCTCTTTTGAAATCTTGAAAGGGCCTAACCACAGTGGATCAAATTTTTCATGCTTATCCTTTTCTTCCTTTCGGTCATCCCATCTGAGAACTAAATCTCCCGGTTGAAGAGGTCGATCCTTGGCCTTTTTATCAAACAAAGATTTCATCTTCTGCTGGTAATTTGGCAATTTAGTCCCCACCTGTTCCCTATGTTCATGCATCTCAGCTAGTTGGTTTATCCTTTGTGTCAAATCAATTTTCTCCTCCTCAACTTCTTGTAGTAACTTCGCCATTGGAATTTCTAATTCAATTTGGAAGACATCAACCTTACTGTATAGTAGCTCGAAAGGTAATTTTCTAGTGGATCATTTAGGAGTCACTTGATTGGCCTAGATGAAAAACTTTAGTTGGGTGTCCCAGTTGCTCTGATTCTCAGTGATGGTCTTCTTCAACACTCTCACCATGGATTTGTTTAAGGACTTAGCTAAACTGTTACCTTAAGGATAGTAGGCAGTGGAGTGCTAGATGATGATACTGAATTTCTAATAGAAGCCGGTGAATTTTTCCGATTTGAAGAACTGGGCATTATCAGTGATGATTTTAATGGGGCAACCAAAATATGATAATATTTTCTCGTCCATGAACTTAATTACCACTGAGTCTGTAGTGTTTCTTGCTGGGATGACTTCTACCCACTTGGTGAAATAATCAGTGGCTGTTAATATCCACTTTTGCTGGCAACTAGAAGGTGGGTTTATCTCTCCTATGAAGTCTAGCCCCCACTTCCTGAAAGGTTCATCCACATGCACTGGGATTAGGGGAAGAGGAGAGATTTTTTGTCTCTCAGCAAAGACTTGGCACTTCTGACATGAGTTGACTTGTAAATGCATATGTCCAAATAGTGTAGTCCAGTAGAATCCCACCTAGAGGATTTTGTGAGCTATGGTCTTCCAGCTGTAATGACCTCCACAAACTCCCCCATGAAATTCTTCAATTACTTTATGAGTTTCGCCTTCTACCAAGCATAACAACAAAACTCCCACCGATCTTTCCAGTAGAGTTGACCATTGGATATGATATACTTTTGAGCTTGTAGTCTCAACGTTCTGTATTTGGATTTGGCCAGCTCTAGTGGGCACCCCAGGAATAAGAGATAATGGATGATATTATTATACCAGGATGATCCCTCATATTTAGCATAGATCTTTGCTCTGCTATTTTAATCCCACTCTGCTGAACTTTTGTTCTGTCTTCTTCTATTATCAAGTTTATTATGAAAGCTTTACAGTTAGATTCTAATAAAATCTTGGCCAACCCCTGACCTTTTATGAGCTTAGTAGGATTTATGTCCAACTCATATTCCTGTATATTTGCTATCCACCTACCCCTTTTTCCTTCACTGTCTCCTTGAACAAGGATGTCCTTGACCACTGCCGTTGGAACAAATGATGTGATTTCTAACTGTAGAACATACACTTGAAATTCCTTTAGATCTTTGACTAGTGCATATGCTTGTTTCTCTGAGATGTTATATTTCAGCTCAACATCCCTCAAGGCTTGGGTGAAGAAGGCAATGGGATGATCATAAACATATTTATTCTTCTGTATTAGAATTACAACAATATTATACGGAGAAGCAAAATAAAAGATATAAAAAGGTACAGGGTAGTTAGGGCTGACTAGTACCAGTGCTCCAGCAAAATCTTCTTTGATTCTAGTAAAAGATACTCGAGAGGGTTCCATGACTTCATTATCTTTTTTTAGCATATTTGTGATACCCTTCACTATTTCTGCATAGTTGGGTATGAACCTTCTCAAGAAATTGATTCTCCCTAAGACGACTTGGACCTCTTTCTTATTTCTAGGCAGCATGATTTGACTGATAGCTTCGACTCACTTAGGGTCAATCTTCACTCTTTCTTGTGCTACTATGTGTCCTAGTAGCTTCCCCTCACTCAAGACAAATTGAGACTTCTTGGGATTTAAAGACAAACCATACCTCCTGCATTTCTCAAAGGTGATCTTTAGGTGGAGGATGTGTTCTTCATTAGTCTTAGAGAAGACTATGATATCGTCCAAATATACCACTATGAACTTGTCTTACTCCCCTAGAAAATCTATATCCATAGCTCTTTGAAATGTGGCCCCAACATTAATAAGACCAAAAGGCATGCGAGCATACATGAAAGTTTCCCAAGGGGTGGTGAAAGCAGTCTTCTTCTGATCATCGGCATGGATTGCCACTTGGTTGTAACCAGAGAACCCATCCATCATGGACATTATAACTAATCCAACCACCTTTTTTAATATGTAATCCATCTTGGGTAGCGGGTAGTTGTTTTTCAACGATGCTCTATTAATGTTCTAGAAATCTACACATAATCTTATTTCTCCATTCTTTTTCCCGACTTGGACTAAGTTGGCCACCCACTCTGAGTACCTTAAAGGCACTATGATTTTAGTCTGTAGAAGTTTCCTTACTTCTTTTTCAATAGAGGGAAGCTAGAGTGGATTAATCTACTTGAGGTTCTCGTTTCATGGTTTTATTCCACTTTTTAGAGGAATCTTATGGTGTATAATGTTTTTATCAAATGATTTTAAATCTTCATAAAACCAAGCGAAAACATCCTTATAGATTTTGAAAAGATTTAAATACCTTTGTTTGTATCGTAAGGGAATTCCCTTTGATAACCTTAGCATATGGGGTTCATCTTCTAGGGTGATATTACATTCTTCTACTTGTTCGTCCATCTCCAGAGCCATTTTTTTGGAGGCTATGTCATTTTGGTTAAATAATTTTTCCAGTGGAACTAGCCCACGAGGAATAGTATTCCCTTCCAGCTGTAGAATTTTCTATCTAGCCACCGTGTTCTCCCACAAAGTTGGTTCTTGATTTGCCTCTTGTTCCTCTTCCTAATCAATAGTTGAGCTAGTGAACTCCCCAACTACTTCTGTAAACCATTTGACCTACTGATCGTCCTCGAATACTTATTAGTGCTTGACATTATCAGGTATAGAGGGTCTATGTCTAACCTCCACTTCATACCTAAGAAGCAGATTTTGAGGAGATTTGAAGTTGCTTGCTGCTACAGTAGGGGAATCAACCATTCTATTTTTTTTCTCTAGCTAGAAATTGGATATTAAAGGCTAGGAAGAAGTTATCAATTAAATCCCATACTTCATTCCAGTAAGTCCTCAATCAGGGGTGTTTAGCCTGACACTAATTTCATATCTTCTTTACAATAATCTCACTATCTCCATTCACAATTAAGCATTCAATATTCATATTCATTTATGTTTGTAGACCAAGGAGCAATGCTTCATACTCTGCCACGTTGTTGGTTGCCTCAAACTCTAGCTTGAATGGGAGGGGTATCAAGCTACCCTTAGGACTTACCAACAATAATCCTACCCCATTTCCCTCTTTAGAATTAGCTCCATCAAAGTATAATTTCCATACTTTGTTTGTATATGTGTGCTGGTTGTCTAACTACATCGTTATATGTACTTGGGTTTCCTCTTAGATGGTCTCATCTTCTTCTAAGACTAGGTAGGAGAGGTCACTTTATTTTCCATATACAGGAGAATTCCTATAACTTTCAGCTAGGGTCATAATTTTTACAAATCTTGACTCTCTGTACAACCTCCTTTCTTCACCTCCAAAAGTGGGAATAGTGGCATAGGTTATATCTAATTTGATAGAGATCCCCACCTTGGAACCCCATGGCCTAGATAGGAGCATGCCAAATCTAGGGGGAATATCTACCACTACTATGTCCATCACTACACTCTTCACAGGGATTTGAGCCAGGTTTACCACCAAGCCTTTTATCATTCCCAATCATTTGACTCTCTTAGAGTCAAAGGAGTATAGGTCTTTGTAGGGTCTGGTGATATGCAAGCCAAGTTTCTCCATCACAGCTAAATGCATGAGTGTATGTGAGGCTCCATAGTGCAACATACAGTTATGCAATAAGAGGTCATGGATTACTAGGGTCACATAGAAGGGTGTAGTGGAAGAATCAAGTTATTCAACATGAGGCTCAAAAACAATCATTGGTCTTTCTTCTTGAAGGTTTAAACAATCATGGGTTTGCATTACGGTGGATGGGAGCATGAACTGGGAGACTTGAGCTTTATAAGTGGGTTGTTTTAGAAGTTTAGTTAGGGGAACAAGGATCTTTACCTTCTCAAGCTCCTTTTGAAGATTGAATGCAGACAAGCCCTTTTCTACGCCCCCTATCTCTACCTCTCTTTCTTTATCGCTGATAGTTTTCATCAGAATGGGTGCCTTCTATTTTGTATCTTCCTCGGAGCTATTGCATTCCTTATTTAAGGAGGATTTTACTTTGTATGAGTGAAGATTCAACTTCCATTTTCCTTTATTTAATACCAGGGGAATATTTTGGGGAGCAATTTCCTCTTGCTGTTTAGGTTCCCTTGACCTCTTTTTCAAAGATCTGAGATCATACTCTTGATGTATCTATGCTTGGATCATATCTAAAAATTGTTTACAATAATCCCTTATGACCTCCTCATTTATTGTTTCTTCTTTATTAGTGCACATCTCATGGTGAGCCATGTTTTCTTGTTCCTCTTTAGAGAAGGAGGAATACAAGCTTCCCTATGTCTCATGTGTAATTGGTGTTTGTTCATCTGGATCATAGAGGAGGAGGGATCTGATCGAGTTGATCTTTTCTTTCCATTTGAAGTATTTGCAATGGAGGCCTTCGATATTGTGGGTTTTAATGTTGGTTGTTTCCTTGAGCATTTTGTTTAGGGAGTTTCTCGTTCTCAAGCCAAAGCTTCATCACATTGTGTGATAAACTCTTAATGAGCTTATCCATTTCTTCCCACTTCAGATCTGGTAATTCTTTACCTTGAATAGAGGAGGATGCTTCTTCTTTCCCCCTTTTCTTATCATGAGGATTATTCTTTCCTCTTGCATTTCCTTCTGAGGTGAAATTTGATTCCACCTCAAGAGCATCAACTTGGAGTTGATCTAAAGTACGAGACTTCCTTTCCCTCGGGGTAAAGCCAAATTTAGACTCAAGGGCTCCCACAAATACTACATGAGCAACAACTTGAGGAGGCTTTATCTCGACATGTAGATTATTATACTTCTTATTGAATCTTTTTTTGAATTCTGAAATGTCCTCTTCTGACTTCTTCTTTATATCATTAAACTCTGTGAAGACATACTCACGATCTCTCTGTTCACCCCACTTTTGTGTGATAGGGTTTTCGAGTTCTTCCTAGGTGGTGATGGATGCATTGGGTAAGGCTTTAAACCAATTTCTGGCTTCTCCATCAAGGGATTGCACAAAGAGTCTCATGACCAAATCTAGTTGTTCTACATTTAGATTCTCATGAAAAGAACAGAAGGTTTCAATGTGCCTCTGTGCAGTGTTTTTGTCTTCCCCATTGAACCTAGACAAAAGCTTTAGGTATTTATGAGGCATAGAACTTAGGGGTTGAGGTAAATCAAGAGGGGCATATTTATTCAGTAAGAAGCCCGAAAGAACCATCTAGATTAATGGGGGA
The DNA here is from genome assembly GCA_000404065.3 of Pinus taeda. NCBI lineage: Eukaryota > Viridiplantae > Streptophyta > Pinopsida > Pinales > Pinaceae > Pinus > Pinus taeda. The sequence goes on along the minus strand of APFE030616076.1, from coordinate 32,982 downwards.
GGATTAAGATTTACAGGAGGAACTTGGGCCAAAACTACAATGGTTGGAGTAACTAGGCTGAGAGTAGTGTGATTGAGTGTATAGTGGATATTGTTATTATTGAGGATATATTTAACTTTTTCAATCTTAGGAGGAGGAGGAAATGAAATGAAAGGAGTCGTAACTGAGATTTATTTCTCTTTGATCTCTGATTTGGGGGCACAATTCTCTAGCTCATCTTCTGCAGGGTATGTAAGGACCTTAGGAGTAAAATTTGAGCAATAGATGGAAACATGTTGGGAGATGAAGGAGGAAGCTTCAAAGAATGACGAGACATTAGCACAGGTAGTAGGAGTTTTCTCCTTCAAGGCTCTCTTGAAAATTAATTCTTTGGGTCAGATATAGAAGGGGTTTTCTGTTGAGAGGTATCTGAGTGGGTGTGGGGCTTTCTAAAAGCCATGATGATAAATGACAATGAGATTTGGGGAGTCGCCAAGGTGATGAGGATGCAATCATAAAATCTTTCCTCACCTACACAAAGAGTGCTTAACTTTTCATATCCCAGGGGAAAAATCCTTCAATATGTTCCCCGAAAATGCCACCAAAAGATGTTTTTATGTCTTTGAGGTTTCTGCGAGTTTCATGATTATGTAGATTATCTTCCGGATACATCGCATTAGGTTTCTTTTTAATCCAAAGTTTCAAACCAACAATGGTGGTTCATCTTCAGGATGTGAAAGATTGTTGAAAGATTGGTCTCATTTTTCCAAATATATAGAGATGTATGAGATTTTTAGCCGACAAGTATTAGATTTTATTAATTATTAATTTAATTGTTTTAAATATTTTGTTAATTTAATTGTATTTGTGAATTTAGGGTTTAAAAATGTGATAGAATTAATTTAATTATTCTTTTTAAAAATTATTATAGAATTATTATTTTTATTAGGGTTATGTTATATTAATTTATTTGTATTAATCATTTCGTATTTTAATTAATTTCATTTGATTCATTTTGTAATTATTTTAAATTAATTATTTAATTTGATTATTTTAATTTTATATTATAATATATAGTTATCTTAATTATATTTCTTCTTTAATTAGTTATTAATTTTAATTGTTCTAATCTATTTATTTTTGATTTATTTATTAAATATCTATTAGTTATTTATTAATTATATTATTCTAATTATTTATTATGGCTATCCATTTTTCTTATTCTATTGTTTATCTATTAAGGAAGCAATAGTTGTTGAAAAACAAATCCTGGCTTTAGAAAGGAAAAAATGCTCTAGAAGAAAGGAAATCAAGAAATTTACCTTTAGAAGATGATTAAAAGAAGAAAGCAACCAAAGATCCATATGATATGGAAGGCTTACAAAAAGTTCTTAAAAGTATGTCCAATGAAATGGTAGAAATCAAAAAACAGGTGGCTGAAACTTCTACAAAAAGATCATTTAGGAATTTAAAAGAAATTAGCCAACTGACTCAAAACCACCCAATGCTATATCCAAGGTAGAATCCGATTTAGATGATGATGAAGAAGAAGACACAGTTTTATCAGCCGAAGAAATAGAAGAAGATGAAACAGTTGAATGTCATGGAATATGGGACTTTATTTTACCTAACTCTGATAATGAAAGTGAATAGGAAGCTCTACCAGAAAATACTAGAAGTAAGAGTATCGTAGAGCCTAATCAGTCAAATCAAAAGAAGAAAAATTCAAATCTTGTTGCTAAAGAGAAATTTCCAGCAAAGAAAACTCCAGTTTCATCTCCCCAAACTCAACCCTCTTCATCCAATCCTCCCTCATCATCAAAAATACTAGTAGTTTCGGATTCCATGGATTATAACATAGTTGAATATATGAAAAAGACTCGAGAAAATATTTCTCTGCATTAAATTAGTAAGCTCAAGAATCAACAAAAGTTGTTGCTTAAAGAATTAAATGCAATACCTTCTTCTCCTCTTCCAACTAGTGTTTTATCCAAGGCTGCCAAAGGATCGGGTAAACCACCATCTGATAAGGTGGATTCTACTGATGCCGTTTTAATTGGGGATAGATCAAATTCTCATACACCTCCTTTTCTCTTGACTTATGAGATCTACAATAGAAATTTGCATAACTGCTTGATTGATTCAGGGGCTTCATCAAATATAATGTCAACATCAGTTTGCTCCAAATTAAATATTGAACCCCAGAAGTCCGCAGTCCATATTGTCCAATTAGATCGAACTAAGGTTCAAGTTTTAGGAGAAATAAAGTTAATTACTATTAGACTATTTGCTGATCCAAGGGTTGTTCAAAGAATTGATATATTACTTTCTGACATCCCTAAGTTTTATGGTTTAATTCTTAGCAGAGTTTGGTCTAAAATACTTCATGGTTATATTTCAACTGATTGGTCTCACATGTGGCTCCCCTATAATGGAAAGCCAAATCAAATCAGAGTTGACTGTGAAAAATACTTGACTCACACAGTAACTGAATTCCAAGAAGAAAATCAACCTGTAGCCTTCAATAATAACATTCTTGGAAACTATTCGGTTGAATAATTTTTTGGGAACTTCAATTCTTAGCAATCTCCTTTTTCTGTTAATAATGTCATATCACAATTTGAAAATTTCTCCCATACTGATACTTCTAAGTGTGTTAATGTTTTAGATGAACTTGTAGATAAACCTGTAAATAAGCCTTTATTTTGGTCTTTGTATTTTGATGGATCTAAATCCAATGACAATGGAGGAGCATGATGTATTTTAGTCAGTCCTGAAGGAGAAAAAACGATGTTATCATGTAGATTAGAATTTGAGTGTACCAACAATACTGCAGAATATGAAGCATTGATTCAAGGTATTTATAAAGAAATAGGTCTGAATATCCAATATCTGAAAGTATTTAGTGATTCTGAATTTGTCATTAAACAAGTGAGAAATACTATCCATTTTCCTTCAGGGCATTTGAAACATTATCAATCACTTGCTCAAGATCTTATAACTCATTTTCTGGCATTTGATATTTCTCCTGTTCCTAGATCACAGAATGCAACAGCAGATCCCCTGGCTAACGTTGCTTCTAAACTCCTTGCATATGAGGATTATAGTCTAGATAGATTTTCTATTGAATTAATTTTTCATCCATCTGTCCCAAATAATGTCACCAATTGGTGTGTGTTCAATCATGATGAGGATATCCTAAATTTCTTGACATCTGAAGGACCCTATGACAATCAAATCATTGATGAAAGTGATCATGATATTCAATTAAAATAGAAATTCAAAGAAAATCCTATTCCTAAATATTTGGTTAAACTGGAAGGTCTTTATGATATTAAGGATAGATTCAAAAAGGTCACTAATGCAAAACTTCAAAGTTCAACTTTAAGGTTTGAATTAGTAAACCTTGGTACAAATACGAAACCACAAAATGTTAATCTACGGCTTGGACTTTAACCTAATGAAAGATTGGCTTTCGTTCGTTATTGAAGAAATACAAAAATGTTTTTGCTTGGAATTATGAGGATCTGAAGACCTATGATACCTCTATTATTCAACATACAATTCCAATGATTTCTGATGAGGAACCAGTACAACAGAAATTAAAGAAAATTCACCCCAATCGTGAGAGTCAAATCAAAATAGAGTTGAATAAAATCCTTAAAGCCAAAATAATCTTTCTTGTCAGACATTCGAAATGGGTCTCAAAATTGGTACCTGTCAGGAAAAAGAATGGTGATATTAGGATTTACATAGATTTTAGAAATCTCAACAAAGCATGTCAAAAAGACAATTTCCCATTACCAACAATGGAACAAATACTTCAATCAGTAGCTTGCTCCAAGTTAATGTCTTTTCTTTATGGTTTTTTAGGATATAATCAGATCATGGTACATCCAGACGATAGATTAAAGACTACATTCAGAACCAAATGGGGAACATATGCTTATCAAAAAATGACTTTTGGTTTGATAAATACTGGAGCTACTTCCCAATGAGCCATAGATATAGCTTTCAAAGGTTTGATCAATAAAATAGTCGGTGTTTACTTAGATAACATAACTATTTACTCTAAGAAAAAGACCAACCATGTGAATGATTTAATGCAGATCTTTGAATTTTGCAAAAAGTATGGGATTTCCCTAAATCCCAAGAAACCATTCTTTTCTCTTAATGAAGGTAAACTTTTAGGGTTTATTGTATCCAAAAATGGCATATACATTGATCCTAAAAGGATAAAAGAGATTTCTGATATCCCTTTGCCACATAATAAGAAATCTATGCAACTGTTCTTGGGACAGATAAATTTTGTGAAAAGATTCGTTCCTAATTTTTCTCATATTGTTTTACCCTTGCAATCCATGATTAAGAAAAATTCAGTTTTCAAATGGGGACATAACTAAAGAGAAGCTTTTGATTTGATCAAACAAGCATTCATTAATGCTCCTGCATTGAATACTACAGATTTTTCTAGTCATTTTATTTTGTATACTTTGGCCATTGAATCATCTTATGTTGTTGTTTTAACACAAATCAATGATCAGAAAGTGGAAGCACCCATATATTTCTTTAGTTCCAATTTACAAGGTGCTGAGATTAATTATTTAGAAGTTGAAAAACAAGCCTTTGCTGTGTTTAAGTCTGTTAAACATTTTAGACCTTTTCTCCTGAAAACACATACAAAAGTAATAGTCCCATTCTCTACAGTGAGGCAATTGCTAATTCAAAGAGAAGTAGGAGAGAAAAGAGCTAACTGGGTAATAGATTTACAAGAATATGATATTGACATTAAACCAGCGAAAATTGTTAGAGGACAAGGTTTTTGCAGGTTGCTAGTAGGAGCTTCCAATATACCATATCATGAAGATTCAGGTAGTACTACACAAGTAAAAGAGATAAGTATAATTGATTTTGAATCTCAATATGTTGATATTATTTTTTACTTAAGAAATGGATATGCCCTCCCTGAGTTCAGCTACAAAAATAAACGTGCTTTAAGGTTAAAAGACAAACACCATGAAATCGTTGAAAATGTGTTATTCAGGAGAAATTATGATTTTGTTCTACTAAGATGCCTTGAAAAATCTGAATCGCAAAAGGTTTACAGGAATTGCATGATGGCCTAGCTGGTGGACATTTTGGAGGAGACACTATAACACACAAAATACTGCGTGCTGGGTATTATTGGCCGACTTTGTTCAAATATACCCATGACTATGTGAGGAAATGTAAAATTTGCCAGACTGCGAGTGGGAGGCAAAGGAAACTAGCCTTTCCTTTACAACCAGTTAATACTGAGCAACCATTTGAGCAATGGGGGATTGATATAATAGGAGAGATTGTTCCTCATTCTTCCAAGTAGCATAGATGTATCCTTACAGCCACCGACTACTTCACAAAGTGGGTAGAAGCAATTCCACTAAAGGTAGAAAATTCTGATGTGATTATTGAATTTATTGATCATTTCATCATCACCAGGTTCGGTTTACTTAATGAACTTATTTTTGATAATACATCTTATTTTTATGGAAATAGTATAGTTGAATTTGCTCTTAAGAAAGGTTTTAAGTTAAAATACTCTGCAAATTACTATCCATAAGGAAATGGCTTAACAGAGTCAACTAACAAAAATATCATCAGGATTCTTAAAAAGACTATTGATCAAAACCAAAAGCATTGGCATAAATATTTAACATTTGCACTATGGGTAGATTGTATAACCCAAAAGGCCTCAATTGGTACTTCTCCTTTTAACTTAGTGTATGGGAAAGAAGCTGTTATTCCACCAAATCTAGCCCTCCCATCACTAGCCCTAGTGCAATTCATTGAAGAAACTCCTTCCTCTATTCAATTAAGGTTTGATCAAATTCTTAAATTAGATGAGGAAAGAGAAAAGGCCAAGATTACTCATGCTAAACATCAGCAATTCATTAAGTCCTCTTTTGATGCAAGTTCAACCAGCTCAAAAACATTATAGATTGGTGATCTCGTTTTGAAATGGGATAAAGCACATGAAGGCAAAGGTAAACATACCAAGTTTTAGAAAATGTGGCTTGGCCCATTTCAGATCATCGAAAAGGTAGGCTCATCAATGTTTTTACTACAATAATTATCAAGAAAGAGATATTCTCTTCTTGTGAATGGGCTTATTTTAAAGAAATTCTTTCCCTAAGGAGGTAACCCCTTCTTATCTGTACATATTCTTTTTATGAAAATTTTGATTTCTTTCAATAATGTTGTAAATAGTCTACCATTGGCTTTCTACTATTTAAATCTCTTTGAAAACATATTGTGAATATCCTCTTTTAGAAAGTAGAAACTTTTAAGGAAGTGATTACAGTTTTGGGAAATTAGATAAACATCGTAAAGCCCTGAGATGTTCTTTGAAATTGTGAAATCTTTCAAACCAAGAAAGCATAGTGAATCATTTTAAGTTGTATCAATTGAGAGAGGTTATTTTGTAAAAAGTAAAGACTTTCTATGACCAAGCATCTACATCTCTACAAGTGTCATCCAATAACTCTTAAGGAGTCAAAGATTCACTAATCCATTAGGATTATGGTTTTTTAGAGTGTAATTCTATAATATATCTGATTTAAAAGATAAGAGGTCTCATTACAAGCCTACTTACTCTGATAATAGGGAACTAATTAAACTGTCATTACCAATACTGCATACCAAAATAGGGTAATGGCTTATAATCATAAGACAAGGGGTCTCATTACGAGCCAACTTGTTCAGTTCAATTACAACAAGTGAATGGCATTGTCATCTTCTGGCTCCCAAACCAAGAAAATGGATTTTATCGAGAAAAGAAAAAGGAAAAAGTAAAAATAAAAAATGAAAATATATATAGATATATCTTTCTGAATTTATCCTTAAAAGATTATTTTCTTAGATGGATGGGAAAATGAATAACTAATGGTTAAAAGGTAACCCTATTGAGACTACAGACGTTTGCTGGTAGCAGTGGCTCTACCTATGACAAAAGAGTAAGTTCAAAAGCTAAGTTGCAGAAGCCACCCACTTTATCTTTAACAACCAATCAAGGCTTGAAGAAACTATAAATGTTTTCATTAATAATACGGGTTTGTAAAAGAAATTGCAAAATTGATCAATTTTTCTTATTCAGAGTAATTTTGTTTTTCTAACACATTTCAAAATAGTTTCCTTTTCCTCAATTGTTTGTACTAAATAAAGTGTTAGAAATTTCATCTTTTTATTCATAGATAACTGGTTCTTTCAATGAATCGCCAATTTTTGTGCTATATAACAACCCCCCCATGTCAAATTTTTCTTAATTTTATTCTTAGATGCTAAATAGGAAATAGGGTCCCTTTAGTTTGTAAAAAGAAATGAAATCTTTACATATAAATCAATTTCTTTGTTTCTCGTTTCTTTAAATAAAGATGCCTCAAAAAACCCTCTAAAAACAACACACATCGCATGCGCTTAAGGCCAAAAAAGCATTCAATCTCAGTATTAGTGTAGTAATGCGAAGTTACCGCACAATCCTAAACGTTAGGCTTCTTAAAACAATTCATTGGTGATGTTATGATTGTGATAAAACTATCGTATCGCATATCGCCAATTCTAATAAACAAGCTGTAATGGGCCATTGGAAATTTGCGATGCGATAAGAGTCTGGCAACTTGCATATCACTAAAAACCATATGAAGCCACACTCGAAAAACTTGCAATGTGATATGTCTTGATTGCATATCACAATCTCGGCAGAGACAGATAAGACTCAAGTCGGGGGAATGCGATGTGATGTTAAATATAAATAAAGTGATAATAAAAAGAAAACATTATCCGGGCAGGTAAATAAGGATTTCCCCAAATCTTTGTGCCAAGTCATCATACATTGCAATCACATAAATTCTAAAGGCTTTTAGAACATGGTGCCTACATCTTCCGATTTGCGATATGCGATGGCTCTCGAAATATTAAAATAATATATATTGAAATCGCTCACTGCGAAATTGGAAGATTAATGGTACACGTTCTAATTAGGCCTTGGGAAAACTGCAATGTGATCTATTTATTGAAGCATTTAAGTTTGACGTTGTTCAATATGGTAAGGCATTAAGAATAGTAATGACTACGGTCCTTCAAAGATTTCATCTTGCATGTTAATATCAATTCATAATACGAAAAATTTCGCACCAAATGCTCCTGCCCTGATCTTCAACTGTACTATTATCACCACTATCTGTTCAATCATTAGCCACTCTAAAAGTTTAATTTTATCGCTCTTTGCTATTCATATAATTATAGTTTGAATCTGGAAGTATGTAGCCAGCTAAAATGACAAAGAAGGCCTGAAAGATGAAATCTTCCCTTGCAGTAGCCGAAGGAACAGAAAAAGTTGTGTTAATCTCAGATACAACATGCCAGGACTGTGGGAAGATTTCATGGGAAGGAATATATGATATGTTGGAAAGGGAAAGCCCAAAGGTAACAAAAGGATAACTAATGACTCATGGACCTATAGAGTCAGAGAATACACTTAGTGATTTATCCGATTCTTTCCTTCATCGAATAACGGCCCGCGTAAAGATTTTGCCATACAATGACATGGTAAAATGGGTAGTTGAAGGTATCAATATAATAGACAAAACACTCTTTACATCTGATGGGAGAATATTTGGGTCCTTCAAGCCTGAGGATTTGAAGAAAATGTATCATTTGCTAGAGCCCCAGAAGTGCTACAACAAATCATTCCTTGAAGCTTTCGTGAAGGAAAATGAAGTAGATTTCGACCCCATCAAACAATGGAGGCATTTCCCTAAAAAACACAAGCATGAGTCATCTGGTATGTATTTTGTGGACTCCCTAGCATCTCCATACTGTTATGTTGCCACAATGATGTGTAGATTATTTGGAAGCCCCAATTCTACTAAGTTTTCCATTGAAATGGTTCCCTTAATAGAAGCAACTCTGAATTCTTATGTGATGGATTGGGCAACCATTCTATTAGGTAAAATGGTTGTCCAAATACTTGATATAGGAAGAATAGGTTTGTTACCACCCGAGTGGTTACCCCCATTTTATAGGAGCACATATATAGTTTACGCCATTTGTTTTAACTTTGATTTTCCTATCATGGGATGGAAATGGACTGTGCAAGACCCAACCCCTATCCATATTTACCATAAAGACCTGTGGAAAAAGCAATATAAGAAACATTTTTACAAAATTTGCCATGGCTTCATCCTACCCATTCATCAGGCTATCTTTAATAGACCAGCCCCTCGGCTGTCCGAGGAAGCCAACGTCGATCTAACTTCAATTGGCAGTTGGTTTGGGGAAGAATTGTTTACATATGTTAGGGTTTATGGTAGCATCACTGATCCGCATGTCCTTCCTCTATATGTCCTGGATAAACTATTGGCTAAGGAAATATCCTATTAGACGGTTGAAAAGGGCCTTAAAAAAAATCTCAAAGACGCCAAGAAACAGTTATGGCCTACCTTTTTGATCCGATGTGGTATCTATTCATTGCATGACTACAAACATGCATAAGCCGAAGCTGAGAAAATAAGGGGTATGAACCTAGTTGTTATTCCCAGAAGACAATATGACCCAAATAAATTTGCTTATACTTTTACTACTCAGGTAAAGGTTAAGCAATTCATCCATGAAAAAGATGAATTCGATGACTTCTTCAAATCAGCAGAGACATTTGCATAGGTGAGACATCTCACAAAGATCAAGCTGGGACCAGGAAAAATGGACCAATTCATTTAGTACAGGGTACAAAGGCTTCATTCAGTACCACTGGACTAATTGAACACTACACCAGTCATCCTTCAAGTAGGGAAAATCACAGAGTAGGACATAGAGAAAACTTCTGGTGACGTCAAGACAAGTGAGAAAGCCAATGAATAGTTGAACATAGATGTTCACATTGATCTGGTGTTTATCAAAGAATCAGAACAATTTGACCTTCAGATTATGGGTCAAAGTGATAAACAAACTGTTATGACACCACAATCTCCCTTAAGACAATAGTCCATAGTTCATGATCTTGTGGTTGACAAGGCATCTAACAAGGATTCAACTATGAGGGAAGTCAAGAGAATCCCTAAGAATCCTTCATTAGATATTATATTGAGTATTGAGGAGATCCCACCATTGGATGTGTTTTATAGTCCTAAACACAGGGCTATAGTAAAAAGGTAGAGGAAGAAGGGGAAAATAGACTAAGTATCGACAACCGTCTCTCAAGATGAATACATGAATGTCATTTGGAAAGATTCAGAAGTTGATACCTTCGAAGACTTGACTAAATTATCTCAGTTTGCAGGTGCATATACAACTGCCACTATTGATAAAGCAACTGAAGTTAATCAATTGATCAAGGAAAAAGATCAAAAGATTAAACAACTTGAAGATCAACTAAAGCCAAGAAACAGAGTATAAATCAGCAGGCAATTGAAAGACAACAACAGCTATCCCAAGAGTTTGAACAGCTAAAACTAGCACATCATGAAGAGATTAAAGCTAAGGATGAGCAAATAATACAACTCCAACTCTCGATAGATAATTTCAAAGAAAATCCTAAAGTTGAAGAGTTTATAAAGGAAGCCTTAACAATAAATAATTTATTATCTCAACATCTAACACAACTCTACCAAAAGATATCCCTGATTCATCCATTTTGCATCAAAACCAACACACTGGTAGATCAAGTAGTCAATTCCAGATTGAAGTTTGAGGAAGCAGATGACAAGATTACGGATTATATCTCTTGGAAAAATACAGAAAAGGCAAGAGATACTAAATTACCAAAGATTGAGGAATATCATAAAGAGATAATATTCTCAGAATGGGAAACATAGTTGATCAAAGTAGAAAGAGCAACTTCAAGGGCCAGGGCAGCAAGGAATGATATCATTGAATTGATAAATGATAATTTACACAGCGCCAACTTAATTTTTGAGTGCACCCCTAAAAATCTTCCTAGGGTAAAAGTATTGGAAAAGCAATGGAAGCAAGATTCGAACACCAGAGAAGAAAAACTCAAAAAATTAAAAGGCCTCAATTGGGATATGCATTGGATCTATTTGGTAAAACCGCATAGCCAACAAATGACAGTCAAATGTCTTGCAGATGCAGTCAATTGCATGATACCCGAACTCTCGGATGTAGTGTACACAGGTCAATCGCATGCCAAGATGAGTCATCCACCGAAAGTCCAAACTATGCTTGATATTTGTCAACTAAAGCCATAGGAGGAATGATAGATGTAATGCATCTTTTTGAAGTTATTTGCAATTCTATTTTTGTCATGAAATACCATATTTTTAGAGAGGCTGTTCCAACCACTCCAAGCATCTTTTACGAGCAGTTTGTTTTTATTTTTACTATGAAGACCCTTTCATGTCATTTTAGAAAGGGTCCTGAATTTGTATTAAAACTGTATTGAAGAAGAGAGCACTTTTGCACTTAATTTATTTTTTGTAGAGAGCAAGGATCAAGGTTTTTTTTTGTAAGCAAACTTCAAAAGGACTTGCATTTCTGTATCTTTTTGGAGTTTTCAAAAATAAAAAGGAACGAACCAGATTGTTACTTCAGTAGCATGTTCAAATACATATGGTACTTATATCTATGTCATTTTGTTTCATGTTAGGCAATTTAAAAGTCTTTTGATTTAATATTGTTGTATATGTGACTATCCATTCAATTCTGAATTTATATCACTTCTCAGTAATTCTAGAATTGATATCCTGAACATATATGCTGGCAATTAATGTTATTATGATATGTGATCTGTGTTATATTACTTTGTTTGAAGTAATCATCATTCATACTTAACTTCTGTAATTGATTGATTAATCTTTATTAGTGATTGATTACCTGAAGTCATCATAAATCGCATAGATTTTGAGTTACCCAGGTTAAATATATATATAGATATATTAGTATATTTTCATAAGTATTATCATTCAAATCATCTATCATCCTTTCACATATTTTAAACACCGACTCATCAAAACACATCTTTATAGGGAAACTAGCCCATATTGTCCAGTCGGAGCCACCATACCAAATGGAAAAGGAACTGTATTAAGGGCCGGACTGGGTGGTTACCCCCAATGTTGTTGCAACGATTTTAGAGGCATCAACAGAAGGATAGTTAGTATGCTATGAGTCAAGGAAATTGAATGGGGACGAGAAAAACTATGTGACTCATGATCTTGAGTTGGCAATGACCATTCATGCATTAAATATGTCGAGGCACTATCTTCTTGGGAGGAGGTTTATGTTGATGAGTGATCATATTAGCATAAGATATTTTTTTGACCAGCCTTATCTGAATTCTAGGCTAGCTAGATGGTTGGCCACGCTTAGTGAGTTTGACTTCAAGATAAGGTGCATTAAGGGAAATGATAACAAGGTTGGATATGTTTTTAGTAGGACAGTACAGGTAAATCACATAGCAACTATGAGTTCATATGGGACAAATTTATAGGATCAGATCTTAGAGGTAGGAAAACAGGATGATAGGTACAGGGAGCTTAAGAATGGGTTACTGCAGCAGGGTACAGGTGATCTTGATGTGGATTATCATCTCAAATTAGCTGGTTTGATCAGATTTAGGGATAGGATGTATGTGTTGAACAACAATGGACTCAAGAAGCTTATCTTGAAGTAATTTCATGTCAAGTCATATTCGGGTCAACCAAGATATCAAAAGACATTGACAATTATGAAGAAGTTATACTATTGGTCGAATATGAAAAATAGGTAGTTGAGTTCGTCACAAGGAATTTGGGTTGTCAAAAGGTAAAAGAAGAGTGTAAGCATCCATGTGGTTTACTGCAACTGATTCTAATTCTGGAATGGAAATGAGAGGTTATTTCCATGGATTTCATCATAGGTTTTCCAAGAACCTATAAACAACATGATTCTGTCATTGTTATGGTTGACAGGTTGACTAAGGTAGCTCACTTCATTCCAGTAAAGTCTAGTAATTCATCTAGTGATGTATTTCAGGTCTTCATTAGGGAGATAGTGAGATTACATGGTATTCATAAGAAGATTGTATTTGATAGAGATCCCAATTTCACTTCTAGGTTTTGGAAGGAGCTATTTGCAATATTGGGGACATAGTTGACCTTCAATACAACTTATCATCCAAAAATAGATGGAAAAAAAAATAGAGTCAGCAGGACTTTGCAAGACATTTTGAGAATGTATGTTATGCACCATCAGAGGAATTGGGAAGAGTATCTACCATTGGTTGAGTTTGCTTACAACAATGGGTATGAGGAGTCACTGATGATGAGTCCCATTTGAGGCACTTTATGGTAAGAGTTGTAATTATCCCATCAGTTGGAGTGATCAATTGAACAAGGGGTTGATTGGAATAGACATTTTGGTAGAAATGGAATAGGAAATATAGTTTATCAAGAAGAATTTGAAGGCAACATAGGCTAGATGGAAGAGTTATGAAAATAAGCATAACATGTTTAAGGAGTTTCATGTGTGCTTATGCATCAAGCCCAAGAGGATCTCATTGAGTATTGGATCATGTGCCAAGTTCGCACCTAGGTATTATGGGAATTTTGAGATCCTTGAGAGGATTGGACCAGTGGCCTATAGACTTGCACTGCCATCGACAATGCAAGTCCATGATGTTTTCCATATTTCATTTCTTAAAAGATATGTGAAAGATGTTGATCATGTGATTGATTTTTCTGTATTGTAGGTGGAGACAAAAGGATAATTCCAGCTGAAACCTTAGTGAATATTATAGAGGAAACATCTCATGCTCTAGAACCGAGAAATAGGGCAAGTTAAAGTCTAGTGGAAGCACTTTGGGCTTGATGAATCTACATGGGAGATGGATGATCAAATGTGGGCTATGTATCCTTAATTTTTTGTTGATTAAGGAAAAGGATTTTTGGTATATGTATATATTTATGTATGGTTGTATGTGTTAAATACCACAATGAGCTGTGTTATAAAGCTCCAATAAGCGGTATGGTTGTCATGTTGTCATGTTTGTCATGTTGGTTTTTATTTTCAACAAGTTGTTCATTGTAAATAATGCATCGATATAAGTTATAAAGCTCCATGGGAAATATGTTTTGGTTTTTATTGGTTTCGCTAATCACAGGTGTCATAGAACATCGAGGATGGTGTTCCCCTAAGGGGGAGGGGACTGTAACAACCTCGAGTTAAAATTTCATGTAGTAAAGTTAATAAAGACAAAATAAGACCAAGATCATGTGACACGTATTCCAAGCTAAATGTTGGGAAAAACATCCTAGTGGGTGTTCATTTGGTTTATTATGGCTAAGGAAATTGGCAAAGGCATTGGGAAAAGTTTTGGAAAGGCAAAGATGCATAATTGGCAATTTATTTATGAAAATAAAGGAAAATAGGAGAAAAGGAAGGTGAAGGGTCATAGAATTGCGTGAGAGAAAAATTGAAGGAAAAATAGAGGAAATTTAAGAAAATATAGGCATCAATGATAAAAAGGCTTCTAAGGATCAGTTCACAACTTTTGCTGGTTAACCTTTTGTCAGTTTTAGCTTGGAGCTAGGGAAAATTTTAGGGGCGAAATTTCGCAAACAAACTATTTTTGGAACATTTTTTGAAAAAAAACATTCACCAATTTCATAAATTTGTTTCCTATTTTTTACATATATATGATTAAATGGATGATATTCGCCAAAAATTTACTGATTTTAATAGTAAATTACATGTTTTTTATTGAATATTTGCCTACATTCTATATGTATGAATTTTCAAACCAGAATATTCGCCTACAATACTATATATAGGAAGAATAGTAAATCCTTAAAAAATTCCCTGCTTGAAGCTCTCTTATATTCTCTCATTCTCTCATATTATTGTACACTTAAAGCATTCTCTGAGCATTCTACATTTGGAGAAAAGAAGGTAAACGAAGGACAAGGAAAGTAAGGAAAGTTGGATCAAGCAGCTTCTGCAGGAAGACTTGCAGATAATAGGTTGCACGTGTGATTTCCTAGCTAGTTTGTGCATGCATGGTACATGAATGTATGTATTTAGTTCTCTTATTGTCATTAACATGGGTTTTTCCAGGTGTGATAGTGGTTTCAGCCTTGCCTTGCCATTTCCAGATAGCCATTGTGTGATGGAGTTCTTTTATTTTGTTGAGCTTTGGATTGTTAGATGGTTTTGGGAATAAGTGAGCTAATCTTAGGAAATGTACCTTAGGGCCTAGGAATCCCTTGACTGGTTTTTGTGGGATTGCGGTAAAGCCTAGGGCTGGAGACAAGAAAATTCCTTAAGGTATTGGTGAAGAAATTCTAAGGCATCCAAGCTTTTTGGGCCTAGTAATCCCTTGACCAATTTGGTGGGATTGTGGTAAAGCCTTGGGGTGGAGGTGGTTTAATCTCCAAGAAGCCCTGGTTGTTTATGCATTGGTTTTCTTATGTGATCTCTTGACCAGTTTTTGTGAGATCGCAAGAGCACGAGGGTGGATTTGGTTTAATCTTCAAGAAGCCCTGGTTGTTTTTGTCTCGAGTCCCATATTCATGCTTGGAATATGGCACAAGAGTGATTGGCTAAAAGAAATATTTGGTTCATCCCAATCTATAGTCAGGTGGTACGTGGAAGTTCGTAACTTGGTTGGGTTTTGCATATGTTAATAAGAGATATTTTCCTCTTGTATTTCATAAGTACTTGTACTTGTTACTATGTGGCTTTGATGGTTTTTCTATCATGGTTATTATTCTGGTTATATGTTGGTTATAAGCATGGTTCCATAACATGTTCTATTTATGGCTCTTGGTATGTTTGATTAGTTGACGAATGGTTATTGAATGCATTAGATAATAAAGGCTATTGCAAGTATTATGAGATGCAATTAGACCTTCTTGTTCATTATCACATAAGTATCAGAGCCCTATGCTCATATATGCATACATGACCTGTAGATTACATATTCTCAATATGTTTGACAAAATGACTGTAATGGTTAGGTGTGGTTAGGTCAAGACTTTGATCAAGTTTTGTATGGATGGATTTGTCTTTATGTCATTATTGGTTCTGGAAAGTCTCATTGAGTTTTGGGCATTGGTTTGGATGCTGACCTAGAATTTAGGCTCAGAATTTGGTACCACAATCTTTGAACTAAATATTTTAGGTCACAACTGCTACTTGGTAGGCTTATGCATGTAGTTGGAGGCCCTCAACCACTTGGATGCATTGTCATGCATGCATTTGGGAGACCAAGTCACTAAAAATTCATTCCATCTTTGGGTTTGGGCACTGGGAGTGGTTTTTTAGCTCCTGAGCGTCTTATAGCTCACGAGGAAGGTGAGTGAGGTTCCATTTTATCGATTCCACTTCCTTATCTGTACCTAAGGAGTTTGATTCATGTCATAGTATCCCTCAACTCATGTTTACCCTGGAAATCCAGTGGTAGGGGGTAAATGTGGGAGGTGGTGTTACATGCCTATATGTTATGCTCTTGACCTACGAGAAATATAGAATACCAGGAATATGAAGAAATATAGCCCAAAACATAGAATTATCACATGAAATGAGAAAAATTTTGAAGTATTTTATTATTCAGAAATAGATTCAATGTTCACTTGCCTTTTCAAAGGGGCAACATCCAGAAGAGTAGAGCTTAATTACAATAAGACTCGATGATCTTTCCCTTACTAACCACGACTATTTATAGCTAAATGAAATCTAAAACCCTAACTACTAGTGGTCGTTTGCATAACACGAGTTAACCACTTTATTTATGGCATGTTGCAACTAACTGTGGTCTTTTTTCTCTAATGCGGGTCAACCACTTACAATTATTAATGCGGGTTTTATTTACTCTCTAACTAACTATGACTCTAACTTGTCCCATTGGGCTTATTACATAAATAAAGGGGTTAGGGTTGGACCCTAACACTCAACCCTATTGGTTTATAGATGCGATACATAGTGATGTCAGCCCATAACTTCAATAACTTGCCAATAACATGATCAACATATACATTCATATATTTAGCTTGACACTTACCTAATTGTTTGAAATTACACATAATTACTACTATGGTATGTACATATAAGTAAATAAATAAATATAACGTGTTATGAAACAAACAAGACAAATGAAAATGTTACAATATTCAAAAAATTAATGTAAACAAATACCCAGAACAATCATTGTCAACTTAATGTGCTCCCTCTTTATTAACATCCAAGTAGGAACATTATTTTTTATAACAAAAATTGAACACACTAAGTAAATATAATTGATCTCTCAAAATGGACTAGCACCGTCAATTGCCAATAAAAACCTAACATTACGAGGCTCATCTTTAAAATGAAACCATTTTTCCTCAATTTACCTAAATGCATAACCATCTGCAGAAATTCAAAGAAAACCATCTCCCCTTCTCTTCCATGCATGGTAATCCATAAATTTTGTTATGCTCTCACACTTGAACAATCATTGTAAACATGGAATTATGGGAGTATTGTCACGCGGAATGGGTCGACCTTGCGGACAAGATAGACCTTCCTAGAATCTAAAGAAGACCTAATGACAAGCAAACCAACCAGACACTATCTTTCTCTAAATGTGCTTTATAAATAATGACCAACAAGTGTGTTTAAGGCCTACCTTATGTCCAACGCAAGTTTGGGGATGCCTTCGCTCCTTTGATCCAAGTGAGTTCCTTTGTTGCAAACCTGCAAACACAAATAAGGCAAACGATTAAATAGCACCTGAATAACCAATACTATAAAACATATTTAACATGAAAGTCAAGGAGTCCATGAAACAAATAACATGAGATACTTGTTGAGAAAAATGAGCCTGATTGTATTAATTCAAAAGAAGAAGAACTTTACAACCTTTGCCTTGACGCTGTACAAGCTCCTCCCAGGGTCCAAAAACAAGTCTCCTCTACTTTGACAAGCTTCACTCACTCCCCAATAAAGCCAAAAAGGTATGTGATCTCTCCTCTTAAGCTCAAATAGGAAGTCTTAATTTCACCATCATTTACAATAAAAAATGTTCAGCTTCTAACCTCTCTAGCCACTAACCCAATGGCTCAATTTATAGTGTAGTGGAGGGCAGTTACTAGTTCCTCCTTCAAAGGGATAGAATCCTCCTTCAAAGGGATAGCTCCTCCTAACAAGGGATTAGCTCCTTCTCTTTTGGGATGCATGAACCACTTTGGAGCGAACAGTCCATGCCAAAATTCCTTCTAGAAACATCTAGAATTAACCCAAAGTGAGTTTTTTAAGATAAAAATTGTGCCTTTTTACTTTCACAGGGGTACGCACCCTCCCCTTTACATATAGAGCATATAAGTACGCAGGTATTTTGAACGAAAGGTGCAGGCCTGCAGGCAAAAGTGAGAGAAAGTGCGGAACCAGAGTTACATTACTTTTTGATGTCTTTCTCTCATTTCGAAAGCTTGTTTTGAAGAGCTGAGGTCTAAGACTTGCTTAGGAGGCTGGTATAGGTGGTGATAGACCCATACCGACTGCAAATAATCAAGGTGACGATATTTTTGTGTAATAGATTGCCCCTTAAAGTGCGAAGTCTATAGTAGATGATGATTTTCATTTATCATTTAGGAAGAGTGAAGTACTTTATCATTTTGAGGATCATCTTGCGGAGAGCCCGGTTGGAACCTGTAAAAACATTCAATGCAAAATATATATATGAGATCATATCATCGCTGAGGTAGGCATTCCCATACTCAGATAAAAACTGACTAAGAGACTGAAAACTGACTAGAGAACTAACTACTGCTCTGACATAGGAATGATCTTGTAACACATCATAAGTATAGACACATGTGGACGCAGTATGGATGCAGCCATCTGTTTATGAATAGTCCATAGTATAATGAATACAAAATTCCTCGCAGCCTGGATGGTGGAAACTAGATCTAGGGTCTTCATTTCTACTTCCTGAAACAGTACGATTCTATCCATGCGAATGAATGTGTCGAAGTCGAAGATGGTAGAAACCACTTGATTACCAGTCAATGATTTAAAATGTTAACAAGTGTGAGAGAAACCACCAATAATGACAATGGCTCTCAAAGTACTCAGTACAATCCATGAGATGCGATAAGATGTGTTGATGTCGAACATGTCACAGGATCCTTTGATCGAAAGTCGATGATGTAAACTGTCGTCAAAGGCGAGAAACCTGCCATTGAGGCATGCAGTTCTCAACGATTCCTAGATCATCTTTCTAGATAATGAGTTGAAGTCGATAGAAAGCGATCCGTCGCAGGCAAGCCCACAACATGAAATCATAGATCAAGATGAAGAAATTTAGTTGCAAGGACTGACTCAGGGATGGTCAAGATGGCGGACAGACATTTTGCAGATGAATGGCTCATTTGCACTGACCTCTTGAATACATAACTACACGACAGATGGTTTGGTGACAATTGACCCAAAGTTAATACCCAGAAATCGGCTGAAGACTTTCAATGTGGTTTGATCAACTGTTAGGTAAAGGATTTCCCAACCCAGGTGAATGAACGTGTCGTGTTCAA
>APFE030616062.1:19483-50452 GCA_000404065.3 Pinus taeda | reverse complement strand
TGTTCATTCTTTCTGCGACTCCATTTTGCTGAGGTGTATATGGAGTAGTCTTTTTCCGTGCTATACCACACTTCTTACAAAATTATTCAAATTCCTCGCTGCAGAATTCTCCACCATTATCTGTCCTCAGTACCTTTATCTTCTTCTCTGTCTGATTTTCCACCAGAGCCTTAAATTCTTTAAACCTGTCAAAGACTTCAGATTTCTTCTTAAGGAAATATATCCATGTATTCCTTGAGAAGTCATCTATAAATGATACATAGTACACAGACTTACCCAATGATGGAACCTTCACAGGTCCAAACACATCACTGTGCACAAGATCTAATATTTGTTTCGTCCTCTTACCACCAGAGGGGAAACTCACCCGATTCTGCTTCCCATATACACAATTTTCACAAAATCAAAATCCAGAGAGATATTACTCATACCTTCTACCATACCTTTACCATGAAGTATTCAAAGGCCCTTCTCTCCAATATGTCCAAGCCTTTGATGCCACAACATGGTCTTCTCTCCAGAGACCACTAGATTTTCTACTCCATTTTCAGGAACCATAGAACTATTGCACCCGTCAACAACAGTGCTACCTTGCAGCTTGTACAGAGTTCCAATCCGAACTCCCCGCATCAATACCAGTGCTCCTCGAACCATCTTGCAGGTATCATTCTCGAACACTGTCTTTACACCTGCATCATCCAACTTGCTTACAGAAATCAGATTTCTGGCCAACGCAGGAATATGCAGAACACCCGGAAGGTTCTAACCCTTCCACCTTGCAACTTCAACTTTACTTTTCCGCGACCAATGATTCTAGCCTTCCTATCATCTCCTAAGAAGACATCACCACCATCATATTTCTCATACTCGCAGAACCACTCTCTATGGGGAGTGAATGAAAGGATGCACCTGAGTCAATTAACCATGCCTCATGATCTACATGTGTACTTGAAGAAGCCAAGTACACATCCCCACCTTCATCTGAGGTGGTTTTCGCCTCTGCAGAAGGAGCATCATCAGATCCCTTTCCTTCATCAGGAGCTTTAGATTTACACTCCCTTCTGAAGTGCCCTTCCTTTCCGCATTTCCAGCACACCACCTTTGTAGGTTTTCCTGGAGATTTAGATCTCCCTCTAGATTTAGATCTCCACTCGATGACTTATTTTTGTTTCCGTTCTAGGACCGTCCTCGTACAGACAAGGCATCACCATTCTGGTTGTCCATATTTTTCCGTCTCATCTCCTCCGTCAGCAAGGCTGAGACTATTTCATCAAACTGCAAAGCAGTTGCATTGCTACCTATTGCAATAACCGGACTATCCCACGAGTCTGGTAGAGAACACAACAAACTGATGCACTTATCTTCATTTGAAATTTTAATATCAACAGATAATAACTGACTTACCACAGTATTAAATGCATTCAGATGCTCTGTCACCGAGTCTCCATCTTTCATCCTCAGGTTATACAGCTTTTTCCGGAGGAACAATTTATTCACCAGAGACTTAGATTGGTACAAAGTCCCTAACTTGTCCCACAGAGCCTTCGCCGTAGCTTCCCCTGATACATTCAACAATACTGAATCTGAGACACACAATCGTATTGTGCTCCTTGCCTTCCGATCCAACTTCTTCCATTCTTCATCGGTCACTCCCGTTGGTTTAGTACCCGGATCTACCGCGATCCACTGATCTTTATCCACCAACAGATCCTCCATCTTGAGTTTCCATAACTCAAAACTCTGACCATTGAACTTCTCAATCTCTATCTTTCCGCTGCTCACCATCTTCTTTCACCACCAGAATCGATCTCGCAGATCTGCCACTGAACAGGGTCTACCACAGGCCCGAGCGAAACCCCTCAGCAACAAAGGCGTCCCCTTGAAGCCAAAACAACTCTGATACCAAATGAAGGTTTTAACCCCGTACAGAAATTACCTGCATACGAATTCTAAATCACAGGAAAAATAAAAATGTGAGAGCATAACACATAAAACACATATACACAGAGATTTCCCACTGGATCTCAAAACCGAGACTACTAGCTTGATTTCTCATTATATTCCTTTCAATGTTACAATACATATTTATACATGCCAAAGCATCCAATACCATGGAACGAAAACCATCGCATCCAAAACCGTGGACCGAAAACCATAGGTAGGTTCGCCCAACCTAATATAGGGTCGAAAAAAAAAAATTTCTCGGGGTGCTGCCCCGAACCCCGTAGAGGGGGGCTACCCGCCCCCCTCAAACCCCTGGACAGGGGGGGTTGCTACCCCCCCCGTTGCGCAATCAGCGCAGCGAAGGGGGGGCTCTGCCCCCCCTCTAACCCCCCGGTTCACTACGTAGGTTAGTCGTGGAAAGAATATAACACAACCCAACATCTTGTACTCTTGGACACTTAGAGTTTTCTTGGAGAACTCTTGGAGGGTGTGGCATTCTTGGAGTTTTTGAGCAAGAATACAAAGGAAGAGCATGAAAGTGTAGAAGGACATCAAGATACAGAACTACACCGAGTTTTTCTTGTAGGTACCAAGTTGGAGGTATGTTTTCCTCACTAGTTTTGACATACATGGCATATATGCATGTGATTTATTGGTCATGATGTGTCACTTGGATTTCTTGTATTGACAGTCGATTTTCTCCTAGATAGCCATGTTGTTGTGCATTCATTTCTTTACTTTTCTGGTTGGTTCTCGTGTTTCCTTTTGATTGGGTTAAGTTACTAGTTCCTTGTGCCTTGGTTGGAAAAATGATATGGAACTCTGTAACATCTTAGGTTGAGTTACTAGTCTTGGAGCCTTGGTCGGACAAACACTTTGGAGCCCTTAGTGGGTTGAGTTATTAGTTCTATAGCCTTGGTTGGATAAATGGTCTGGAGTCCGGTAACAACTTTTCGTTGAGTTCCTAGTCCTAGAGCCTTGGTTGGAATAAATGCTTAGGATCCCTAGAAGAATTGGGTAGAGACCAATCTGGTGATGGTTTGTGATGTCTAACCATGAGTTGGAATCTTGGGTTGATGTGGTTTGACCTCTAGAAGCCCTGAATGGTTTTGATTGATGTGCCTCATGACATATCACATTCATTCTTGGAAAACGACATGGGGTGACTGGATGAAGAGTGTTTTAGCTCAACCATATCTATGGTTGGGTGATTTACAGAAGTCCCACATCTTGTTGGCCTTTACATCAGTAATATGAGGTTATTCCTCATTATTTCATGAGTATTATAGTGGTTTATATGTGGGTTATATGGTTGTTGATTCCTTGTTATTTATGTTTCTATTATGCTCGTTATGAACATGTATTATAACAGTAGATACGTATCACTCTCATCATGTTTTTACTTGTATATGAATGAATTATGCATCTATGGCCTAATGGATGAAACTGTAGCTAATGTGTTGAGGCATCAATGCTTCTTAGCATTTCTTAGATGAGTATGAGACCCCTATGCTTATATCTATTGTTTACACATGTAGATTACATATTTGTGATATGTTTGACAAAATTCTTGTCACGTTTAGTAGGGTTTCAGTCAAAGACTTGTCCAAGTAATTGCATTTTTATCATCATTTTAGTATTATAATTCATATATGAAGGTGTCGTTTAGGTCTCGGCAGTGACCTAGGCTTTGGGCTTGAAAATGTGGCTCAAACCCAGGGACGTATGTACATCACTAGGCAAAAAAGTCCCTAGACATTGACATACAGTGTTGTGGGAGCATCTAGAGCCCTCTAGACACATGCATGCCCATAGCATGGGAGCATTTGGGGGTTCAATGGTATAAAATATCAGTGCGACCCAAGGGGTGTTTACCTGAGAGGTTGGGATAGTTCTTGGGAATCATCTCGTTGATGTGAAAGGTCTGTATGGTGTGTTTCCATCAGTTCCACTTCCTTAAAGTGAGTTAGGGGGTTGAATCACATCATAGTAACTTCTCGTGACATGTTTACCATGGTTGGATGGTTGCTTGGATAGATGTGGGAGGATGGTGTTACAGAGTGGTATCAGAGCATGGTTCACCCCTTGACCTAGATGGGCTATGTATTGACCATACATTCCTATCAGTTACATATGCATTTCTTATGTTGTAAGACCATGTGCTTGTTGAATTTGTATGGTATGGGTCATTGTTGTAGTGATGTCCCCATGGGAAGTTGATGGTGTTGTTTTGGAGTGTGTCATCATGATTGTATGGTTGATTATGTGTTGTTTATGCACGTTAGTCTTCACATGTGGCCAAGTGTACAATAGTGTGGTGATTGTTTTCATGTAAGAGGTCAAGGTGTGTGTAGTTTATATGGTCATCCATTGGTAACTAGACTCTAGCTAGAATGATGGTTATATGATATTGGGATGGGGTCCGATGGGTCAGTTTTGGGTTAAAAGCCCAAGTTTGGATGTAAATTTTGGTAAAAATATGTAAAGTACCTGTAATTTGTGGATATAGAGTGTGTAGATAGTTAGAAGTCAAAAGGGATTTTAGCCCCTTGGTTATGTAAAGTCAAGTCGGTTTTGAGATGCACCCATGGTCTGCAAACCATGGAATTGTATGTAAAAAGCTATAAATAGGTGTCTCCTAGAGAGTAAAAGGCATATAGATAGATAGACATGGATACTTATGTCTACATCAAAGGAAAAGGTCAAGTAAGCAATGGGTAGATAGAAGGGAAAAGGCTTTGAAGTTGAGTGCATGAAGACCTAAAGTAGAGTCTGCAGTTGAGTTCACGGACTCCTACAACTAAGTGGCAGGGGAGCTTGAAGTCTGTAACCTCATACTAAAGATCAATAGAGGAGACAGTTGAAGAAATTCATGTGTTTATCTGTTTAATTTTTTTATTTATGTTTGTGATATATGATGTGATGAAATAATGTCTTTGTGAAATAATGATGAATTGATGCACTACTCTATTGGAGAAATATTGCTAACTCTATGCAATGCATGTTAAGTATTTACATGAAGATTATTATCCATTCTATAATATTTACTAAGTACTTAAGTAGATTTGTAGGAACTCAGATCTAGGGTTGTTTTATGGTGTACTTTAGTGGATGATTCATTTGTTAAGAGTTCACAAAAACCTATCGTAGACCTTCATGAAGGTCTAAAGGCCATTTAAGTGAGGCTATAGCACCAAGCCTTCGGGGGTAATAGATCTGCATGAAGGTAGATCTAGGGTGGTAAAATACATCAGACTGACCTCTGGATGCGAAAACTTGGTTCTAGCATCCCCCCATACTTCTTCGGGTGACACTTCAACCTGGGCTACAAGGGTTGATGCTGAAAGTGCTAATAGTGTAGGGTTTTGTTTGGTGTAGTTAACTCTGAACCTGGGTTAGGACCCACTAAGCCAACAAATGATTTTGATTCTGGGACTAGGATTTGCATAAGGAGATGTGTGATGTCGCATCACTCGAATCTAACTAAGAAGGAAATTGAGAAGTGGTTGGATAGGAAGATTGACAAATTCATGGTACAAGAGGACATGAATCTATAGTTGTCAAAGGAGTAGTGGTTGGATAGATATTTGTACGTAGAAATACGTGAAATTTTCTTATGCACCTTCATAATTGAACTATACGAGTGGATAGCTAAGTTCAAAGACAACCAAGGAAGGTGGAGGCTTGATAGTCCAATAGTGTGGACTCTGGACTTAGTACATAGGTTTGAAGCTTCTGAAGACAAGATCACGTGTGTTTTTGACCGCTGGCTTGATCAAATTTTAGGAGGATTTGTTACAGAGTTTGCAGTTGATACATCAGCTAGCTACAATGAAGAAGAATGATGCTTATTCAAAGGATCACGAGGTAAGTATCTGTGATATTTGAATACCTGGATTAAGACGCTCTTTTGTGAGCAATGAGTTATGTCATTGCCTTGATCTTTGGATCTATGTGAAGCAGATGGATCTTCAGAAATTGAGAGAAAGCAGGCCCTGAATATAGCCCACTGGCTGGACCTCCTTCGAGTAACGACGAGGGAATGACACAAGCCTCACCACAGAGTGCGGTCGAGTTGATAAGACAAGGTATTACGTGGGTACATCATCCATCTAGTCCACCTCCATCTTCACCTCCACAACATACACCTACGCCCACACAGTCGCCACCACCACCGCCATCCAACATGTCAAACTAAAAAAAGCTGCCAATTTTCAAGGTTGTAGGGAGCAAAGATAAATATCAATTTTGGTTTGTTGCGAATGTTTTATGGACCGTGTAGAAAATCACTGATGAAAACATAAAGAAGGCACACTTAGTTACTTCTTTGAAGGATCACACACTGACATCGTATATTAACTATTGTGCTAATCATCCTTTAGCAATGCTAGCATATACTAAGGATGCTTTAAACAAGGAATTTAGTAAGCCTAAGTTTGAATTGCAGTCAATCATTGGATTTAAGGAAATAATGATGAGGGCTAGTGAGATACCTTGGGAGCTAGATCAAAGGCTAAAATGTGTAATCTGCAAAGCTAATATGCATCTCACAGACGATCAGCACCGCGAGTGGTTTATAGCCTCGCTTCTGCCCCACCTAAGGATTACTTTGTCACAAGAGAAGATAGGATATTAGGTGGAAGCCTTGGAAATTGTGACGAGATTGCACGAGACACCTATTCAGGATGAAACTTTGGGATTCTAGTAGATTCACTCGCAGTTGCAGAACCTCTTCTTAGAATTGTAGAGCTTGAAAAAAGAGAAGCATGCTAGGCCAGAGGTGCATGAGGAAGTCTAGTGCCTCAAATGTAAGATCGTGGGGCATGATAATGACCACTGCCCTATCTTCACAAATTATATTGCAGGAGGGGGATCAATTCCCCTAAGGTGGGAAAATCCAGCAAGATCGAGTATGGGGCCCATGCTATGGTGAACTATTTGTGAGGTGCTTAGGAAACATGTAACAGATAATAGTCATTTGCTGCAAAATTTCATTCAGACACCACAAAAATTGTTCTGTGAATTCTACAAATTGATGGGCCACAATGAGTGCCACTGTTGTATCTATGAGCTGATGATGGAAAGAATGCCTACCTACCAAATGAGAAAAGAAACTTAGTGTCCAGATCATGGCATAGGGAGGGCATGTGGAGTTTATCAAGGAAGAGGATAGTGCCGAGGAGGACGAGGATCTGGTAGAGGTTGCGGTCAGGTTATTTTCTATAACTGTGGGACCCAAGGGTACTACACGCAGGAGTGTCAGAATTAGACACTCTCATCCTATCAATACTGTAGCTAGTTTTACCACACCATAGAAGAATTCCCTATACTAATAGCTAAGATGCAGGAGAAGAAGGTGCAACCTCAACAACCTATGTAGAACTTACAAATGATGAGTGCCAAGCACCATGAAGAAGATTCGAATGTGAAGATTGTGCTGAGAAGTATACTAACATCTTGGGATGATAAGGGAAAACAACTTGAGGAAGACAGATGGGTACGCGAGGCCCCAGAGAAGGAAGTTGGTTTGGATCTAGCATGTGGAAAGGAAACATTTATGGAGGCCAAGAAAATGTTCACTAATGCATCTACTTTAGGAAGTAAGAACAAACTACTAAAAACTAGTGTGCCTACAAAGGTTGATCCCTCTGTACTTACCACATTCTTAGAAACTTGGTTGAAACTTCTGCATGATAACAAGTTTTTGAAAGCCCTGTAGGAATTAATAAATAAATGTACTAGTACAAAAAATGCTCCAAATGGACACCACATAGTATCAAAAATTAGAAAACATAAGGAGAGAACAGAGCAAGAGATGAGGCTTACTGCGCAGATAGGAGATTACTAGATGTACCAGGTTATTTTGTTTTGGGACCTGACACGAATTTTTTGCCTAAATAGACATGGGAGGGAACAGGGAGACCTGTGCTGCAGTGGTCTTCGATCCAGCTAAGGATGGTGAACCAATAGAGGATCATCCCTATGGGATGATAACATGGAGTAACAGTGGATATAGAAGGCACGAGTGTGTTGGTAGATTTTAAAGTAATAGAAATTGTTGATGACAACAATCCAAATCCCACACTCCTTGGAATTGGATGGGCCTTCAATATGAATGGAGTCATCAACTTAAAGAAGAGGATGATTTCATTCCAAAGAAAATTTCTTTAGGTTGTAGTACCATTGGACTCTGTAGAAGGGCCATGTTATACTAAATCGGTTCATGACTCTGAAGAAAGTGATGATGATTTGAATTAGATCTACAGAATAATTGCATGAGATCAAGACTAAATTAACCCAATAGCTTATGGAAGGATTGTATGGGATTGTGAAGTTCTTGCACCTCATATTTAGATGAAGAATTGGAGCATTGGCATAATAGGCTGCATGAAGTATCTATGTTGCACTGTGTGTCATCCGAGGTAAGAAATTTGCCCTATTATGATGGTTTAACTAATGTAGATATGTTTTTGGATGCCTTTGAAAGAGTAATACCTAAGGATCATCGCTTCCAAGAAATGGATTCGACATTGCGTGTGATGACCGCATGATGGTGGGGTGTGCAAAAGGACAACTTTGATGAATGACGATATTACAAAAGGATGATGAGGTTGTGATTTGGTTGTCCTAAAAGTCGACTGACTGAGAAGTACGATGGTAGAAATGATCCGTGCAATCATTTAGCGAAGTGGACTAAAGTTTATGGAATGGAGCTGCAGTCAAAGTGGGTGCACTTATTCTATTATACTTTGGATACAATCCCTATGAATTGGTACCTGGAAACAGAGCTTTACCATGGCACCACAGAGTGGGATATATTAAAGGAAGGATTCTTAATGAACTTCAGTTTTGAAGATGTTCGTGAATGCATTGATGAAGCTCTTCAGGTGGTTAAGGCAACGATCTTCAGAATTCTGTAGAATCATTTAGAGCACCCAGCTGCACCATGGGCTAGAATGCTATAATGTGACCACTCAGGGGGAGGATGAAGATCCAAGAAATATCAATATTCCAGAGGTAGAAGGACATCTCAAAGTTAAAGGTCCACAAATAGAGAACCCTAACATCACTATTCCATTGAAAACCAAGGAAGTAAACATTGGTACTACAGTAGAGCAAAAATTTGTGAAGATTAGGGATTGTTGGGAGGATGCCACAGTGGATAAAGTTGATCAGTTACTTCACAAGTAGCAGGATCTTTTTCCTACCAAGTTTTTAGACCTGAAAGGTATCATAGGTGGCATGGCTGTGATGAAAATCAATTTTAAACCAGATGTGAAGCATATTAAGAAAAGGTTGTATCTCCTTAATCCCAAGTACAAGGAAAATGTCTGCTTGGAGTTGGATAAGATGTTTGAGGCATGCATTATCAAACCTATGGAGGAATCTAATTGAGTGAGCCTGATGATGGTTTAAGAGAAGAAACAAAAAGTTGAGATAAGGATTTGTGTAGATCTAAGGAAACTTAATGTTGCCTACGTCGATGATCCTTTCCCAACACCATTTACTGATGAGGTATTAAATAATGTTGGAAGGTAGGAGGCCTATGCATTCACTAATGGATTTTATGGGTACCATCCGATCAAGATCACACTAGAGGACAAGAGAACAACTTTCGCCACTGAATCAGGTTGTTTTCAGTATATTGCCATGCCCTTTGGACTCAATAATGAGCCCACCATATTCTCTCGCGTAGTTATAGAAACATTTAAGGAGTTCATCCATAAGTTCTTCGAGGTGTATTTTGATGACTAGATAGTGTTCGGCTTAGTGAAGCACCATGTAGCAAGTATGCACATAATTCTAGATATGTGGCACAGATACCAGATTGTGTTGAACCTAAAGAAGTGTATATTCTGTGTCCCATTTGGGATCCTATTGGGTCATGTGGTGTGCAGGTAAGGGTTGATGGTGGACCCTGTGAAGATTGCAATGATTGTAAATTTGGAGTCCTCAAGAAGTGTCAAACAATTGCACGTTGTTATGTCCTGGATTGACCTCAGGCTGAGGGGCGGAAATTTCCAGGGTAACCACAAACCAAGATTAACCTAGTAGCTAGCCCTACTAGGTAAGTTGAGGGCTTTCTCCTTATGGATCTCAGTCAAGTTGACTAGATCAAGAACAAAATTTTATGCTAGGTATAGTAGCTCAAAGTTTTTGATGGGTTTTGTTGGTGTTTTTCTAGATCAGGAGGAGCTAGGTAATTTAGGTCTTGGAAACTAACTCAGAATTGTAGGGTCTTCTATGGGGCAAGGTAGGCATAAGCCTTAGCACTTAGGCTCGATGAGGTGAAGTGCTATACTGGTGAGGAGATAAGAAAGGCATGAGAAGGTCATGAATCCTTCTTAAACAACATAAAAGACATGGAATATTGGTGTTTTCCCAAGGCAGAGCATCAAAACATAATGGATTCCACCTATCTGACTTGAAAACATCCAATTAGAAGCAATTACACGAGAGAGGCATGCGTGCAAAATATGAAAACATAATAATAGAAGAATAAACTCATGCTAAAGGCCATACAACATGGATCCCATAAAAATAGCTGCAACTTTATTTAGTTTCCTAGGAAACTTCTACAAGATGATGTATATTCAATACATGAGCATCTAGCCAAATCCTAGCTCTACAAATAACAAAGAGAATACATGATATAGACATCTAAACAACTCATTCTAGCCATTAGGGGTTGGATCCATGAGAAAAGGGGTTGTTTCAACCATTTCTAAATAGGAAATTGGAATCTAGGCAATTAAACAACTTGCCTCTAAGAGAGGGGAAACTAATTCATTACCCTCAAAATCTCTTTTAATCTAATTAATCTACCATATAGAACTATTTAACCATCATATTTACAAGCCATTACATTAATTACATTAGTAAATCATCCATCATGAGAGAGAAATCATGAGCATTGTTGAAAATTGACAAAATAGGCATCCTAAGAAAACTTTTCTCTACACGCAGCGCCACTGGTCCTACACACAGCACCTCTTTCAGGATGCTTTTGGAGGCCTTCCCATCATCCCGATTGAGCTCATGATAGCTCATTGGAAAGGTCTCCAAGTCAATTTTTTTCAACACATAGAATTGGTGCATTTGTAGCTCATCTGACCCCTCAAAACCTGATTCTCCCAAGGTTTCTTCTACATGTCCAAAAATTGGCAGAAAGGTCAATTTTGGAGTGTTTTTGGACCTTCTGGTGGACTAGTTTTGCTCCAAAAATTCTGAAAATTGCTAGTGTGCATGTCCTCACTACCTTGAATCCCAAAATTTAGGGAATTTATTGATTGGGTTCCCCTAGGAAAAGTGCAGCACCGATGGCGCTATGCTTCTGTGTAGTTTTTGTGTATTGAATTTCAGAAATTCACAAACGACAAAATTTTCTCAAAAAGTGCCCAAATCTAGTATGAAGCACCACCATCATGTGCTTTGATTTACCAAAGAGGCTTCAGCCAACATCTTAAGTCTATCCTCCTCCTTTTTTCCTTTTAAAACCCTCCTTAACCTAGCCTTCATCTTTTTGATTATGATATTGAAAATCTTATTATGGGTCATGTAGTGATATCCCATGTGTCTAAGCATCTTGTTTTCCTTGTTGGCCTTCTTCAATAGCTCTTCAAGGTGTAGATTTACTCTTTGAAGCCCTCTCTTCTCTTGTGATCTTGCCTCCCTTATGAGGTTTTTTGTGTTGCCTTGTTCTCTCTACTAAACTGTCACTAGATGTATTTTCCTCATCATATTCATAATCTCCTTTACCCATGTTTAGAAGGTTTTTTTAGTTACAAACTTTTTAGACAAAAATGAAGGGAATGAGTGGGATTTCTTTAGGGTTTGTAGGGATGTGTTTAGGATGGATTTATACACTTATGCGTAAAGCATGAATCATGAGAGTGATGGAGAGTGTTTATCAAATGAGTGATAGATGAGGGAATAGGATGAATAAATAGAAACCATACTTGGGATTTGGTTGAATTTCCTGAAGGTAAAAACCCCATAGGATGTAAATTGCTCTATAAACCAAAAATAAATGCAGATGGGAGTATAGAGAAACTTAAAGCTAGACTGGTAGCAAAGGGTTACTCACATCTAGAGGGAATAGATTCTGATGACACCTTTGCTCCTGTAGCCAAACTAAACACCATTAGAATGCTAATTTCCTTAGCAACAAAACACAAATGGCAGCTACACCAGCTAGATGTTAAATCTGCATTTCTAAATGGTGACTTGAAGGAAGAAATTTATTTAGTACATCCTGAAGGTTTTGTGAAAAAGGGACAGGAACATCTTGTGCGTAAATTGAAAAAGGCACTTTATGGTTTAAAATAGGCACTGAGGTCGTGGCATGAGAAAATTGATTCATTTTTTTGTACAACATGGCTTTCATAGGAGCTTGAATGATCCAAATCTGTATGCCAAGTTTAATAAAAAGAAGCAAATTATTTTGATTTCTTTGTATATAGATGATATGATCATAACAGGGAATGCTAACAATCTCATCAAAGAAATCGAACAACAAATGTCACAAGTGTTTGAGATGAAAGATCTCGGAAACCTTCATTATTGCTTAGGATTGGAGGTATGGAAATATTTTGGATAAAATTTTCTTACTCAAGGGAATTACGCCAGAAACTTGCTGGAAAGGTTCAGAATGGAGTAGTGCTGATCACCAGCAACACCATTACAGCAGAGCAGTGATGATGGTACTAAAGAGGTGGATGCCACTATGTACAGATAGCTAGTTGGCAGTTTGATATATCTGACCACAACTAGACTAGATTTGGCATATTCAGTTAGTGTGTTGAGCTAGTTCATGTCAAAACCACTCGAAAGTCACTGGTTTGTAGCAAAAAGTGTGTTGAGGTATCTTAGTGGTACAAGTTTTGTACACTAACACTTCTAATGTTATTCTAGCAGGTTTCTTAGATTCCAATTGGGCAGGTAACTTGAATGATCGAAGATCTATCACAGGTTATGCATTCAGCATTGGATATGGGGTCATAGCATGGAGCAACAAAAAGCAGAGCACTTTAGCTCTATCTTCATGTGAAGCTTAGTACCAAGCATTGTGTGCAACCACATGTGAAGCTATCTGGTTGAGAAGACTTCTCAACGATGTAGGAGAAGAGCAGAAAGAGTCAACTATTATCAAAACTAATAACCAAAGTACCATCAAGCTTGCATACAATCCAGTCTTTCATAAAAACACCAAGAACATCGATACTCAATTTCATTTTGTTTGAGAGAAGCTATAGTCAAAGGAAATAGGTGTTGAATATTGTAAAACTTGTGATTCCTGGTCGTGTAAAGTTCAAATTGTTTAGAGGGATGTTGGGAGTTCAGGATAATCCTTTCTCCATTAACGGGGGGAGTTGAAAATAATTAATATTATTTTGTGTTAATGGAGAAATGGTTACATAAGTTGTAACGTATCTCCTTTGTTTAGGATTTGTTCCTAGAGTTTAGGAGTTTGGTTGCAACTTCCTAATTTCCTTATTGTACTTAATGATGTAATTACTCATTTGATGAATAGTAGAGTGAATGGAGAGAGTTCTCTTTGTTTAAGTACAGTCTCGAGGTGCAGTAGTCACCTGTGAGCTGTAACTCCTTTTTCAATTCAACTCTGATTTTTATGTGGATCTGCACGACCGCATTTCTATTTCTCCCAACCGTTCCTCATTTCTCCGCTCGCTTGATGGTTAAGGATACGAATTTTTTTTTCAGATATAGACTACATCCCGTCGGTTAATATCTATATCCATGTCAACAAAAAAAACAATGAATCCCAAGCTCTAATCCCCATAGTCCTGCAAGTGGACAATCTTGACATGTACATGAAC
This sequence comes from Pinus taeda, assembly GCA_000404065.3. Classification (NCBI taxonomy): domain Eukaryota; kingdom Viridiplantae; phylum Streptophyta; class Pinopsida; order Pinales; family Pinaceae; genus Pinus; species Pinus taeda. The sequence continues at coordinate 36,668 of APFE030616062.1, read as the reverse complement.
AAAAAACAACAAAGTCTAAAACGAAAACAAGAATATAAGTTTGTGTCGAGTTCCCAAACATCAACCTAGGCACTCTAGATATCACTTTTCACCTGGCTCCTCTGGATCGCCACATCACAGTGCATAAGAATCTGTCTCGTACCTTCAAAGATAAAACAAGTGGAGAAACGACAAATTGCCCAGAGGAGGAGAAAGCGGGGCCATGAAGAGCCAGAGATGTGAGTTTGACAACAACTAATTTGTCCATTGGATAACCGCTACTGTAGGTTACATCACTTCAGTTGGTGAAGGACATGGCCTTGCTCTATTCTGTTTGGGCTCTCAAGGATCACCCGTAACGAGAGAACCAAAATCCAACAGTGGTAGCTAAGGATCATCACATGAGTGAACGATGGACTAATGAGAGAAAGGAAGAGGGACACCATTTCTGAATATAGTGATTAGGACGAAGGGAGAGGAGAAGTATCATATCCTCTTCCATGAATCTATCCCAATCACTATCTTCTCACTCCATCCTAATCACTATTTTCATATCTGGAGATTTGGATGGAATCATGAAAGAAGAGTACCACTCCCTACACCATCAAAACCACACTGCCCACTCCATCAGAATCAGAAATATCTGGTGACTCAGATGGAGTCATGGATGACGTGCACCATAGAGTGAGATAGTGAGTCGGATATAGTCCTCCACCCAAATCACTATATCCATATGGATATTTGGCTGGAGTGATGAAAGAGGAGCACCATATCGTGAGATAGTGAATCGGATGGAGTCATGGAAATTAATATAAATAGGATACCGTGACCTGGAAAATAGAAAAGAAAATTTATGTTTCCTCCTCGTGGCATGAGTCTACTTGACATCTCCTGTGAAGTCAATGTGAAAAAAGAGACCATTACTGTCTATCACAGCTTACCAGGTAGTCTGGATAGGGCACAAGCACCGAGGCACTTAGCGAAAACTGTAAAATGGTGTGATAATTTGATGGGAGTGAATGAATAAATAATGTTTGGCAAGTGGGAAGTGTTAATTTGAGGCAATTTAATAAATAAATTTAATATATAAATAATGCCCAGGATATTGGTAGCGGTATACAGAGATGGAATTTGATGGGTAAATTGTTTGTTACTGGGTGATTTGCCATTAAATAAAGTGTGAAATTTTACAAGAAGATTAAGTTTTTTTTTTTTTTATTGTTTTTTTATAAGGTTTTCCAATTTGTTTAATAAATCGTTTTTAGTTTACATTATTGGATACTTCAAAAGTAAATAAATAATTTTACAATTTTGTTCTATAGATATTTTGAAGTGAAATATTTCACAATTTATACTAAAATTTTACATTAAAAGATTGAGAATTATATAAATTAGCACAAACACATTAATAAATATGGTTGATAATATTATTATTATATATTATTATTATTAATTAATATTAATAGCCCAACCACATTAGTAAATATGGTTGATATAGGTTGAAGGCATATATCAATTACATAAGCAACCACATTAATAAATGTAGTTGATAATTAATATTTCTATTATTATGAGTGATTGGAGACTTGCACAGTTGGTCATATTGTTAGTGATTTCCGGAATTATACTATGTAACATGTGTAATCTGTGCAATGTTTTTGATGGTGACTCCATCCATCATCAGACTATGGAGAGCCTTATGGGTAAACGATTGTTGAATAGGCTATTTATAAGAAGTCGTAGTTGAATGTTAGATTAACTCTCAACAAAATAAATAAAAGATATTTGACCAAATTTGAAACCAAAAATTATTTGAATTAAATAAATAATCATATTTGGTCAATAATAATTATGATTTGGTGATTTTTAGAAATTTCAAATACTAAATTTTTTTGAAATAAGATTTTTATTTTATATCAAATTAAGAATTAGTTAAGAATTAATACTTTTTTATTTATAAATTATACTACTAAAGTGAGAGATAATTATATGAAATTCAATATACTGATGAATGGAGACACCAGCTGAAACATTCCATAGATCACACATGTTACACATATGATTCCAGAAATCACTAGCAATATTACTATTACTATTTTTTTTCTATGTAAGGCTAATTCTATTAATAAAAACAAAATATAAAATTACACCGAGGCCCCGCCTCAACCACTGTTGCTAGAGTTCATCAAAGAAGGTCTAAACTGCCCCAAATTGGGGAATCCAGTTTGACATGGCAAATGACCAATCATATATCCTGGGAGTGTCACCAAAGGAAACACATACATAGGACTCAGATCCATGGTTTGAAGCAAAACCCCGAAAAAGGTTCAACACAACACCACTAGAAGCGACAACAAAACGACAGACCCGCTGGTCAATCATACAAATAGCGGAAACAAATATTATCAAAAAATATTTAGAAAACCATCGGGTCTGCAACATCGCATCGCATAGATGAAGGTGTATAGGCTCTACCCCTTGGATTTTGCCGATGGGATATTGCAGTGCAATCCGATCTGAATTTCATATTGCTAAATGCTAAGGCGCCACTCCTTGGTTTCCACTGATGCAATATTGCGATGCAATATGATAGCAATCACATATTGCTATAAGTAAAGGCTCTACGCCTTGGTTTCCTCCGATGTAATATTGTGATGCGATTTGATCGTAATCGCATATTGCTATATGTAAAGGCTCCTCCCCTTCGTTTCCACCGATGCGATATTGTGATGTGATCCGATTGAAATCGCATATTGCTATAAGTAAAGGCTCCACCCCTTGGTTTCTATCGATGCGATATTGCAAATCAATCTGATCGCAATCGCATATTGCTATATGTAAAGGCCTTGCCCTTTGGTCTCCCCATTCTATGATCAATGGAGGTCCGTTGGGTGGCCATTAATGTTCTTGGAGATCACCCACCTCTGGATGTGCTTCTTCCTCCTAAGCCATTTCATTCCTTACCAATTCTTGATATTCCAGCATCTGTTGTTTAGTGGCTAGAGTAGAGAGTGTACTTGTATGGAGATCTTTTCCACTTTCCACTCCTATATTTGCTAATAGGTCAGCTACTTTGTTTCCCTCCCTATGTATGTGCTTGAGATTGATCACTTTGTGGGAGGAGAGCCAGATTTTGACAAGTTTTAGTTGAATCTCCATTCTCTAGTTGTTGCTCACCTTACTTGAGGTTGTTCCCTGCAACATTTTAGTGACCATATTTATGAGAATTTACGAATCTCCCTCTATAACAAGCGGGAATATACCCTGTTTTTGGGCTATAATGAATCCCTACCATAATCCTTTTAACTTTGCTAAGTTGTTGGTGTCCCATACAGTTGAGCCTAAGTAGGTTAGAACAGGAGTTCCCTTATGATCTCTGAATATTCCTCCAAATCCAGCATTTCTTGGATTTCCTTTCGAGACTCCATCAAAGTTTAGTTGGAACATGTGACAGGGAGGAGGAATCTACTTATCTGGTGTTCTGCTTCTTACTTGAGTTTTTCTGTTGATTATGATTTCTTGGTTTGACTGTAGATTCCAATTTTTCCATATGGATCATTCCAACAGGAGAGAGGGAAAGTCTTCCTGAGACCATGTTTGTAGAAGTAGTGTTTCCTTGATATTTTGACATATTGTATTCCATAGAGATTCCAAGGGCATAGATTGGTCCTTGAAGATTCACCAGTTTCTCTCGTTCCATAGTGTCCATGTGAGAAAACCCAGTATAAGCTTCCATAAATAGTTTAACAGCTTGCTCTTGAGTGGGTTCCTTGCCCAGTTGCGAACATTGGAAACTATATATCCTTGTGTCCTTCCATCCTTTTGGCATCTAAAGCAAACCTTTTCCCAAAGCTTGTGCACTAATGGACAAGAGTTCATAAGATGCTGAGTGGTTTCCTCTTCTTGCTTATAGTTGGGACAGATGAAGGGGGCTTGAAAGCTCCTCTTCCTAAGATTGTCCCAAGTAAGGATTTTATTGTGAGATAAGAGCCAAATAAAGGTCAATACTTTCGGCCAAATCTTGGGGTCCCATATTTTATTCCAGAGAGGGCCCTTGACAATGTGTTCCTTCATGATGATGTGATAGGCCACCCTAGTTGTGAAGGATCCTTTTTCTTCATAGCCCCATCTAAGAATATCCTTTTCCTCTAAGTATTGTATTCTTCTCTTTGCTAATTCAGTACTGTGAATCTGTTGAGCTGAGTCCATTCCCTGTCTTACTATGTGGTCCATGCTACACCATTATCTGTGCCCTTGCAATGTGGAAGGAACTAGAAGTACTTGACAATATTATAGGTTTGCATTTCCTGTTCAAGGATTTGATGAGGTGAGATCAAATCCTTTAGTTTTGGTTGCTGTTGCTAAGAGTCATCTGAGAACCTTGCTGTATTGTCGTCCTTCACTTCCCAGAAGCTATGCTGCTGAATTAAGAGCTTTTGTTGCTTGGCCACATTCTAGATTAGAGAACCTGGGTTGACTTTTGAAATTCTGATTAATTCTTCGGTGGGTCAACTGTTGGCATACTTTGCAGTCCATAGGGATGCCCAAGGGGTGGATGGCATAGCAAGCAATTTCCACCAAATGCGAGCACCCATAACCATATTGCTATGGTAAGGATCTTGCAGACCCATTCCACCAGCAAGCTTTGGCAGGCAAACTATGTCCCAATTGACTAGGGCCCATTTGGGTTTTTGATCTGAGTTGCCCCACAGGACAAATCTCTATATGTGTTTGATATCTTTGAGAACCCATTTGGGTGTTGCTAGGATTGAGAAGAGATACAATAGCATGGATTGCAGAACCGCCTTGATTAAGACAAGGTGACTAGCCATATTGAGAGCCCTATGAGTCCATGAATATAATAGAGCCTCCAGTTTTTCTAAGAGCATTCTCCAAGAGGAGTGCTTCATAGCTGAGTCAGTCATAGGAGTGCCAAGATACTTGGCAGGGAGAACAACAATTGAGAATCCAAGAATATGGGCTATAGATCCTTGGGTGACAGCGGGGGTATGAAAAAAGAAGATTTGAGATTTGGCCTTGGTTATCTTTGCACCAGAGGCCTCTGAAAAGTTCATCAATAGTGAATTGAATTGTCGAGCTTCCTAGAATGAAGGGTGACCAAAAAGCATATTGTCATCCACAAATTGTTGATGAGTGAAGGCTGGAGTGTTAGAAAATGACAGGCCTCTTAGTTTCTGGGAAAACAGAGCAGCTTTAATACTACAGCCAAGACCATCTACCAGTAACAAAAAGAGGAAGGGGGAAAGAGGGTCCCCCTGTTTGATACCTCGGGAAGGTTGGAAAGGTGATGAGGGGATAACATTGATCAAAATTGAGAAAAAAGAGGAGAAGATGAGATCCATGACCCAACGAATCCAAGTTGGGGAGAAACCGAAGGCAAATAGGGTCTTTTGAATATATATCCAACTTAAATTGTCAAAGGCTTTTGAGAGGTCGATTTTAAGTAGCATACCTGATTTCTTGGAGTGCTTTAGGGAGAGGATGATTTCGTAAGTGAGGATTATTCTGTCCATAATCTGCATGCCTTCTACATATCCTGACTTCTCCGCCGAAATGATAAGTGGTAGTAGCGATTTGAGTCTTGAAGCTACAATTTTGGAAATTATCTTGTAGATGACGTTCCACACGGCAATGGGCCGAAATTTTTCAGGGGTGTTAGAATGAGCTTGCTTCGGGATAAGAGTTATGAATGTGGCATTCATAGCTAGAAGCATCCACCTCATGGTTCTTGATTCCTCAACAATTTGCCAGACTTCCAATTTAATTAGCTCCCAGAAATTATGGAAAAAGTTGGAGATAAATTCATCTAGCCTCAACTCTTTGCCTTCTTTCAGTTGATGAAGTGCATTTTCCACTTCCTGTAAGTCAACCAGCCTAAGTAAGAGCTGGTTGTGCTATTCTGTGACGAGTTTAGGAATGTTCTCTGTGATTTTTCCTATAGCTTGCATTCTGTCCACCTGTGGTTCTTGATGAGCTTGCTTAAAGTGGCTGAGATGTTTGAGCTCGATTTCTTCATGTTTTTCCACTTTTATCTCCCGCTCATTTTTTATGTGAGTAATATTGTTATTCATTCGACATTGAATAGTGGAACGGTGAAACAATTTTGTATTTTTTCCCCTTCCTTTAGCCACCTAATTCTCGATTTTTGCCTCCAGAGTGTTTCTTCTTGTTTGGCCCTCTCCAAGATCTGAGTTTGAAGAGAATTTTCCTGTTCCGAAAGTTCCTCTGATCTTCCCTCTATGATGATTCGTTGCTGCAACTGTTTCATATCTTGATCTAGAGTAGTCTGAGCCTGGAAAATGTTACCAAACAAAGAATGGTTCCATTGTTTTATTTTACTCTTGATGTATTGAAGCTTATGCTGAAATTTGAACATGCTTGTACCATTTGGCGAAGAGAAGTCGATCCATTCTGAATTTACTAGATTGACAAAATCTGGATGTGTTATCCAAAAAGCCTTGAAGTGAAACGGCCTATGGGTAGCATTACCTGGCCGAGACCATTGGAGAGAAATTGGCCAATGGTCTAAGCCTGTCAGCGACAGGATTGAAGCTGAAAGGTCTCCTCCTAAGTGGATTGCGTTGTCAGAGATTAGGAATCTGTCTAGGCAAGATGCAATTTGGTACAAACTAGCTCTTTTGTTATTCTAGGTAAAAAGGCCATTGTTAAATGGCATGTCAATAAGCCAATTGCTTTGAATGTATTCTTTTAGATTGTTACTTTCCTTGTCCAGCTTATTCCTTCCTCCTCACTTTTCTTCCATCTTGGTTACCATGTTGAAGTCACCCCCAGTGATCCAGAGTGGATGAGACCTATCAATATTGATTGAGGAAAGGATATCTAGAAGTTATACCTTATTCATAGCTTCCTGGGGAAAATATACATTGGTTATGTGACCATGTATATTGGTTCCTGTAATGTGGAAAGTAGCTTGAAGGAAATGCTTGTTTGCATGAATGTTATTGAGCTCGATGGTGTGTGCATCCCAAATGATTTTCAAGCCTCCTGAGGTGTCGGAAGCATCTACTATTGCTATTATACTACCCGGCCAAACTTTTGCAGCAATTCGATCTAAAGAGATGGAGTTGCATTTAGTTTCCTACAAAAAGAGAATTTGCGGATTCTCTTGCTTTATCATGTTATTAATCAGTCTACATTTCCAAGGGCTATTGAGGCCCCTGATGTTCCATGAGATTAGCTTCATGATGGAAGGTTGGAGAGGTAGTTGTAATACTTTGTGAGCTTGGAGTACCTGCTTGACTCCACTAGCATTTCCCTAATGCGTATGGTGCATTGAAGATCCATTTTCCTCCCTCTCTTTTTGTTATCTTTGATTATTCTTTTCCCATCCCAAAGACATCTAGCTTGAATACCTAGGGATTTTGCCTTTGAGCTCTGGAGAGAATTAGTTCCAGATTCTCCAACTGTCACTTTGGGATTTTATCATAATTTTTTCTTTTGCATGCCTGCTCTAGGCCAAGAATGTCTAAATCCCCAATGTCTATGCTTTTTGGTTCTTCTTCCATATGTTGTGTGTCACTTATGTTTTCTATTGTTTCCATTGCCCTGGAGGGGTCAGTTTGCGAGTTGTATACCTCCATTCCGTGCAAGTACTAGGTTGGGACTGTGCACATTGCTGTGGAGGAAGCATATATGGGTAATGGTTCTTTTAGGGTTTTTTTGGGATCAGAATGTGTAGGTTTCTTGTTCATCATGGGATCCTTCTTAGATGGGACAAGGGGCTCAGGGTTGTGTACTTCTTATCAGGCTAGCACTTCAAAATTGTTGCTTGTAGAGGGTTTTGATGAACTGGATTGAGGCTTCTTAGGGATTGTAGTAGGTTTCTTGTGATTTTTCCTATGACTTGCAACTTTAGTGAAGCCAGTGAGATCTGGCTCCTCAGAGGTAGTGGTATTTGAGGGTTTCTAGTTTAGAGGACAATCTCAAAATAGGTGACCCAGTGCATGGCATCTCCTGCATTTGAATGGCACATGTTCATAATTAATTAACTGAACCGATTAACCATCATCATGAGAAATACTTACCACATCCGGAAGTGCCTTGATAAGGTACATATAAACACAAATGCTGGTGAAGGAGGTATATCTTTGGAGTTTTGTTTCCTCTACTATTTTGACAAATTCACCGAGACCATTTCCTGTGGTTTGTAATGTCTCTTTGTCCCAGTATTCCATTGGGAGTGAATAGAGATGGATCCAGACTAGAACCCAGTTGAGACCTTCTTTCTCTGGATTAAAGTGCTCCACCCATCCCCTCAAATATAGGCCAGATGCATTGAAAAAATAAGGGCCACCATCCAATACTCTGTTTCGGTCCTTCAAGCAGTTGAAGATGGCAATGAAGAACCCCTTAGGTCCTAGCTGCAGCGTTATGTGTCCTTTGGGCTTCCACTTCGCTGCTATCCAGCCATGCAGTGCTTTCTCTATTGGCCACATACCTATGAATTTTCCTATCAATGCATGATCTCTCATGTACTAGATCTGAGCATTGATCCGATGACTTGGGAGCTCTATTTTCGGGCCTTCAGCAGTGACCAGTCTAAAGGTATTTGAGGTGACCTGGGGGTTCTCCCTATCGTTCACCTTGGCATCTTGTGGATCCATCTTCTCTCTGTCTCCATTTTGATCAGCTGAGCTAGTTCCTTCCTCATGCTTCTGAGGAGAATCTTTTGCATTGGGGGGAGGCGCAACATCCTCCCCCTGCAGGGTATTCATGTTGCTCACACTGCTTCTTGTCATGTGCTACCTTTCGTATTACTGGTGGTGTGTCAGTATTGCAAAAGTCTGCTCAGGTCTGGCATTGTAGGATGTGTAGAAACCCTAAGTTTCCATTCCCTCAGACCTCCCCGACTCGTCCAGCTCAAAATCTCACTTTCATTATTCATATTACTATTACTATTAATTAATATTATTATTTTTATTGTTAAATAAATTTAATAGCATTTTTAATTAATAAATAGTATTAATTAATTATTATTTCATTCATTATTAATTAATTTGTTCATTATTAATAGTAAGTTCCTACATAATTAATAAATAAATAATAATAGTAAGTAACTACTTATTATTATTATTTATCGATATAAATACTAATAATTAAATATAAATATTGTTAATTAAATATTAGTATAAATATTGTAAATTAATTAAGTAATTTATTTTTATTTCATTTATTATTAATTTATTCTTTAAATAATTGAACATGGTTTATTTTCATAATGAGACAATCTTTTTCACAATACGATGTTGGGCCATGCTCGACCATCGTTGAACCCTTAGATTAATAAACCCAAGGGATTACTATTATTAAAACAAGGTATATAGACTCTAATATAAATATTATAAACACTAAAATAACATGTTTGACCATAGATAATTTTCATATTAAGACAATCCTTGTCACAATGTGATGTTGGACCACTGTTGTCCATGCTTAACCATGGTTAATTTTGATATCAAGACAATCTTTGTCACAAATGCGATATTCGACCATTGTTGACCATGATTAACCATGGATGACAATGTTTGATTTTATAAAAATGGTTGACCAAATTGACCATGGTTGGGCATGGTTGACCATTATTTTCATATTGAGACAATATTTGCCATTCTAATAGCCCTGGTGAAAAATTCCATGTAATAGAAGTTAATAAAGGAAAATTAATAACCACGGTTGATGGGACACTTATTCCAAGCTAAGTGTTGGGAAAAAACATGGTGTTCGGGATTGTTGGTGATAGATAAATGGCTAAGGAAATTGGAAAAGGAAATGGGAGAGGCTTTGGAAGGGAAAAATGACATTTTGGCATATTTATTTATGAAAATAATGGAAATTATGAGAAAAGGGAGGTCAAAGGTCAAAGGTTGCATGTGAGGAGGAAAATGAAGAATAATAATGGAAAATGAAGAAAATAGAGGCATTATTAATAAAAATTATTTTGAGGATCAATTCACAGACTTTTGTAAGTTCGGTCTTGGATCTCTCTCGTACTCTTGGACACTTAGATTTTTCTTGGAGAACTCTTGGAGAGTGTGGCATACTTGGAGTTTTTGAGCAAGAAGGCAAAGGAAGAGTAGGAAAGTGCACGAGGACATCAAGATACACAACTACACCGGGTTTTTCTTGTAGGTACCAAGTTGGATGTATGTTTTCCTCACTAGTTTTGACATACATGGCATATATGCATGTGATTTATTGGTCATGATGTGTCACTGGGAGGGAGGATTTCCTGGATTGACAGTGGATTTTCTCCTAGATAGCCATGTTGTTGTGCATTCATTTCTTTATTTTTCTGGTTGGTTCTCGTGTTTCCTTTTTATTGGGTTGAGTTACTAGTTCCTGGAGCCTTGGTTGGAAAAATACTATGGAACTCTGTAACATCCTAGGTTGAGTGACTAGTCTTGGAGCCTTGGTCAGACAAACACATTGGAGCCCTTAGTGGGTTGAGTTACTAGTTCTAGAGCCTTGGTTGGACAAATCCTCTGGAGTTTGGTAACAACTGTGCATTGAGTTCCTAGAGCTAGAGCCTTGGTTGGAATAAATGCTTAGGAGCCCTAGAAGAATTGGGTAGAGACCAATCTGGTGATGGTTTGTGATGTCTAACCATGAGGTGGAATCTTGGGTTGATTTGGTTTGAGCACTAGAAGCCCCGAATGGTTTTGGTTGATGTGCCTCATGACATATCACATTCATTCTTGGAAAACGACATGGGGTGACTGGATGAAGAGTGTTTAGCTCAACCATGTCTATGGTTCGGTGATTTATAGAAGTCCCACAACTTGTTGGCCTTTACATCAGTAATATGAGGTTATTCCTCATTATTTCATGAGTATTATAATGGTTTATATGTGGGTTATATGGTTGTTGATTTCTTGTTATTTATGTTTCTATTATGCTCGTTATGAACATGTATTATGACAGTAGATATGTATCACTCTCATCATGTTTTTACTTGTATATGAATGAATAATGCATCTATGTCCTAATGGATGAAATTGTAGCTAATGTGTTGAGGCATCAATGCTTCTTAGCAATTCTTAGATGAGTATGAGACCCCTATGCTTATATCTATTGCTTACACCTGTAGATTACATATTTGTGATATGTTTGACAAAATGCTTGTCATGTTTAGTAGGGTTTCAGTCAAAGACTTGTCCAAGTACTTGCATTTTTATCATCATTCTATTATTATAATTCATATATGAAGGTGTCATTTAGGTCTCGGCAGTGACCTAGGCTTTGGGCTTGAAAATGTGGCTCAAACCCAGGGACGCAGGTACATCACTGGGCGAAAAAGTCCCTAGACACTGGCATACAGTGTTGTGGGAGTGTCTAGAGCCCTCTAGACACTTTGCTTACCCATAGCATGGGAGCATTTCGGGTTCATTGGTATAAAATATTAGTGGGACCCAAGGGGTGGTCACCTGAGAGGTTGGGATAGTTCTTGGGAATCATCCTGTTGATGTGGAAGGTCTGTATGGTGTGTTTCCATTGGTTCCACTTCCTTAAAGTGAGTTAGGGGGTTGAATCATATCATAGTAACTTCTCGTGACTTGTTTACCATGGTTGGATGGTTGCTTGGATAGATGTGGAAGGAGTGTATTATAGAGTGGTATCAACGCATGGTTCACCCCTTGAGCTAGATGGGCTATGTATCAACCATACATTCCTATCAGTTACATATGCATTTCTTATGTTGTAAGACCATGTGCTTGTTGAATTTGTATGTTATGGGTCATTGTTGTAGTGATGTCGCCATAGGAAGTTGATGGTGTTGTTTTGGAGTGTGTTATCATGAGTGTATGGTTGATTATGCATTGTTTATGCACGTTAGTCTTCACATGTGGCCAAGTGTACATTGGTGTGGTGATTTTTTTCATGTAAGAGGTCAAGGTGTGTATAGTTTATATGGTCATCCATTGGTAACTAGACTCTAGCTAGAATGATGGTTATATGCTATTCGGATGGGGTCCGATGGGTCATTTTTTGGGTTAAAAACCCAATTTTGGATATAAATTTTGGTAAAAATATGTAAAGTATCTGTAATTTGTGGATATAGAGTGCGTAGGTAGTTAGAATTCAAAAGGGGTTTTAACCCCTTGGTTATGTAAAGTCAAGTCAGTTTTGAGGTGCACCCATGGTCTGCGGACCATGGAATTGTATGTAAAAGCTATAAATAGGTGTCTCTTAGACAGTAAAAGGCATATAGATAGATAGATATGGATACTTATGTCTACATAAAAGGAAAAGGTCAAGTAAGGAATGGGTAGATAGAAGGGAAAAGGCTTTGAAGTTGAGTGCGCGAAGACCTAAAGTAGAGTCTACAGCTGAGTTCATGGACTCCTGCAGCTGAGTGGTAGGGAAGCTTGAAGTCTATAACCTCATATTGAAGATCAATAAAGAAGACAGTTGAAGAAATTCATGTGTTTATCTGTTTAATTTTGTTATTTAAGTTTGTGATATATGATGTGATGAAATAATGTCTTTGTGAAATAATGATGAATTGATGTGCTATTCTATTGGAGAAATCTTGCTAAATGTACGCAATGCATGTTAAGTATTTACATGAATATTATTATCCATTCTATAATATTTACTAAGTACTTAGGTAGATCTGTGTGAACTCAGATCTAGGGTTGTTTTATGGTGTGCGTAATTGGATGATTCATCTGTTAAGAGTTCACAAAAACCTATCGTAGACCTTCATGAAGGTCTGAAGGCCATGTAAGTGAGGCTGTAGCATTGAGCCTTAAGGGGTAGTAGATCTGCATGAAGGTAGATCTAGGGTGATAAAAGACATCAGACTGATCTCTGGATGCAAAAACTTGGTTCTAGCATCACCCCATACTTCTTTGGGTGACACTTCAAAATGCGCTACAAAGGTTGACACTAAAAGGGCTAATAGCGTAGGGCTTTGTTTGGTGTAGTTAACTCTGAACCTAGGTTAGGACCCACTAAGCCAACAAATGATTTCGTTTCTGGGACTAGGATTTGCATAAGGAGATGTGTGATGTCGCATCACTCGAATCCAACTAAGAAGGAAATTGAGAAGTGGTTGGATAGAAAGATTCATGAATTCGTGGTACAAGAGAACATGAATCTATAGCTATCAAAGGAGTAGTAGTTGGAAAGATATTTGTACACAGAAATACATGAAATTTTCTTATGTACCTTCCCAATTGAACTATACGAGTGGATATTTAAGTTCGAAGACGACCAAGGAAGGTGGAGGCTTGATAGTCCAATAGTGTGGAATCTGGAGTTAGTGCATAGGTTGGAAGATTCTGAAGACAAGATCACACATGTTGTTGACCACTGGCTTGATTGAATTTTAAGAGGATTTGCTACAGAGTTTGCAGTTGATACATCAGCTAGCTACAACGAAGAAGAATGATGCTTCTTCAAAGGATCACGAGGTAAGTATCTGTAATATTTGAGTACCTGGATTAAGATGCTCTTGTGTGAGAAACGAGTTATGTCATTGCCTTGATGTTTGGATCTATGTGAAGCAGATGGATCTTTAGAAATCGAGAAAAAGCAGGCCCTGAATATAGCCCACTGGCTGGACCTCCTTCGAGTAATGATGAGGGAATGACACAAGCCTCACCACAGAGTGTGGTCCAGTTGATAAGACATGGTATTCCATGGGTACATCATCCATCTAGTCCACCTCCATCTTCACCTCCACGACATACACCTATTCCCACACATTCGCCACCACCATCGCCATCCAACATGTCAAACTCAAAAAAGCTGCCAATTTTCAAGGGTGTAGGGAACAAAGATTCATATCAATTTTGGTTTGTTGCGAATGTTGTATGGACTGTGCAGCAGATCACTGATGACAACATAAAGAAGGCACACTTAGTTACTTCTTTGAAGGATCGTGCAATGACATGGTATATTAACTATTGTGCTAATCATCCTTTAGCAATGCTAGCATATACTAAGGATGCTTTAAACAAGGAATTTAGTAAGCCTATGTTTGACGTGTAGTCAATCATTGGATTTAAGGAAATAATGATGAGGGCTAGTGAGATACCTTGGGAGCTAGATCAAAGGCTAAAATGTGTAATCTGCGAAGCTAATATGCATCTCACAGACGGTCAGCACCACGAGTGGTTTATAGCCTCGCTTCTGCCCCACTTAAGGATTGCTTTGTCACAATAGAAGATAGGAACTTAGATGGAAGCCTTGGAAATCATGATGAGATTGCATGAGACACCTATTCAGGATGCAACTTTGAGATTCTAGTAGATTGACTTGCAGTTGCAGAACCTTTTCTTAGAATTGTAAAGATTGAAAAAAGAGAAGCAGGCTAGGCCAGAGGTGCATGAGGAATTTTGGTGCCTCAAATGTAAGATCAAGGGGCATGATAAAGACCACTGCCCTATCTTCACAAATTATGTTGTAGGAGGGGGATCAATTCCCCTGAGGTGGGAAACTCTAGCAGGATTGAGTGTGGGGCCCGCGCTATGGTGAACTATTTGTGAGGTTGTTGGGAAACATGTAACGGATAATTGTCATTTGCTACAAAATTTCATTCAAACACCACAACAATTTTTCAGTGATTTCTACAAATTGGTGGTCCACGATGACTGCCACTGTTGTATCTATGAGCTGATGATGGAAAGAATGCCTACCTAGCAAATTAAAGAAGAAACTTAGCCTCCAAATTATGGCATAGGGCATGTGGAGTTTATCAAGGAAGAGGATAGGGCCACGGAGGAGGAGGATCTGGTAGAGGTTGCGGTGAGGTTGTTTTCTATAACTGTGGGACCCAAGGGTACTACACGCAGGAGTGTCAGAATTAGACACTCTCATCTTGTCAATACTATAGCTAGTTTTACCACACCATAGAAGAATTCCCTGTGGTGATAGCTAAGATGCAGGAGAAGAAGGTGCAACCTCAACAACCTATGTAGAACTTACAAATGATGAGAGCCAAGCCCCATGAAGAAGATTCGAATGTGAAGATTGTGCTGAGAAGTAGACTAAAAATTTGGGATGATAAGGGAAAACAACTTGATAAGGAAGTTGGTTTTGATCTAGCACGTACAAAGGAAACATTTATGGAGGCCAAGAAAATGTTCACTAAGGCATCTACTTTAGGAAGTCATAACAAAGTACTAAAAACTAGTGTGCTGACAAAGGTTGATCCCTCTGTACTTACCACATTCTTAGAAACTTGCTTGAAACTTCTGCATGATAACAAGTTTTTGAAAGCCCTGTAGGAATTAATAAATAAATGTGCTGGTACAAAAAATGCTCCCGATGGACACCACATAGTATCAAAAATTGGAAAACATAAGGAGAGAATAGAGCGTGAGATGAGGCTCACTGCGCAGATAGGAGATTATTAGATGTACCAAGTTATTTTGTTTTGGGACCTGACGCGAATTTTTTGCCTAAATAGACATGGGAGAGAATGGGGAGACCTATGCCACAGTGGTCTTCAATCCAGCTAAGGATGACGAACCAATAGAAGATCATCCCTATGGGATGATAACATGGAGTAACAGTGGATATAGAAGGCACGAGTGTGCTCGTGGATTTTGAAGTAATAGAAATTGTTGATGACAACAATCCAAACCCCGCACTCCTTGGAATTGGCTGGGCCTTTGATATGAATGGATTCATCAACTTAAAGAAGAGGATGATTTCATTTCAAAGAAAATTTCTTCAAGTTGTAGTACCATTGGACTCTATAGAAGGGCCGCACTATACTGAATCGGTTCATGACTCTGAAGAAAGTGATGATGATTTGAATTAGATCTATAGAATAATTTCATGAGATCAAGACTAAATTAACCCAATTGCTTATGGAAGGATTGTATGGGACCGTAAAGTTCTTGCACCTTAGATTTAGATGAAAAACTGGAGCATTGGCATAATAGGCTGCATGAAGTATCCATGTTGCACTGTGTGTCATCCGAGGTAAGAAATTTACCCTATTATGATGGTTTAACTAATGTAGATAAGTTTTTGGATGCCTTTGAAAGAGTAGTCCCTAAGGATCATCGCTTCCAAGGAATGGATTCGGCATTGCGTGTGATGCCCACATGATGGTGGTGTGAGCAAAAGGACAACTTTGATGAATGATGATATTACAGAAGGATGATTAGGTTGCAATTTGGTTGTCCTAAAAGTCGACTGACTGAGAAGTACGATGGGAGAAATGATGCGTGCAATCATTTAGCGAAGTGGACTAAAGTTTATGGAATGGAGTTGCAGTCAAAGTGGGTGCACTTATTCTATTATACTTTGGATACAATCCTTATGAATTGGTACTTGGAAACAGAGCTCTACCATGGCACCACAGAGTGGGATAGATTAAAGGAAGGATTCTTAATAAACTTCAATTTTTAAGATGGGCTTGAATGCATTGATGAAGCTCTTCAGGTTGTTAAGGCAACGATCTTTAGAATTTTGTAGGATCATTTAGGGCACCCAGCTGTGCCATGCGCTGGATGCTATAATGTGACCATTGAGAGGGAGGATGAAGATCCAAGAAATATCTATATTTCAGAGGCAGAAGGACATCACAAAGTTAAAGGTCCACAAATAGAGAAACCTAACATCACTATGCCATTGAAAACCAAGAAAGTAAACATTGGTACTACAGTAGAGAAAAAATTTATGAAGATTAGGCACTGCTGGGAGGATGCCACAATGGATAAAGCTGATGAGTTACTTCACAAGTACCAGGATCTTTTTCCTACCAAGTTTTTAGACCTGAAAGGTATCATAGGTCGCATGGCTATGATGAAAATCAATTTTAAACCAGATGTGAAGCCTATTAAGAAAAGGATGTATCTCCTTAATCCCAAGTACAAGGAAAATGTCCGCTTGGAGTTGGATAAGATGTTTGAGGCATGCATTATCAAACCTATGGAGGAATCTGATTGAGTGAGCTTGATGATGGTTTAAGAGAATGTTGGGTGTGGAGCCTGAGTATCTTCTATATTCAAAAGTACCGCCACATTGGACCCCAGTTCAAAATGGGGGCGGCAACGCCGCCTGTAAAATATTCACTGCAGGGGGGGTCCAGGAGGGGTCCAGGGGGGGTGGCTACGACCTTTGGGAGCCCCCCCCTGGCGGGGGGTTTCGGGGGTAGTGCCCCCGAAGCTAAAAACAGCTGTAAAATTGCCTTGTAAAAGTATAG